>JANHFO010003362.1:93975-105746 GCA_032468095.1 Pareas carinatus
GGGAGGGGAGGGAGGAGGGGAGGGGGAGAAAAAGGGGGGGAAATTGCGCAAGGGATCTAATCATATCTTTTTATTCTGTATTTTTGTATTTGTGCCTAAAACTCTTTAATAAAAAAAAAGATTAGTATAGATTAGTGATTAGAAGTTAGGGTCATTGATGTTTTTTCTGCATTTGCTTTAAATCTCATTTAGTTGCTTGTTATTTGGTTGCTTTTTTCTCAAAATGTAAAACAGCTACAACAGTCCCAATTCAACAGTACCATCTCTCTCTTTTTATTCCCAAATAAAAAAACACTCTACAATAGTAGTATCCTCTCTCATTTCTCATATTTTAATTATATCCTAAAGACATCATTAAGAAACTCTTCGTCTGAAGCTTTTTCAGATCAAAAGAGAAGTGTATACAGAAAAGTTTCAAAAGGATGAAAAATATGAAAGTTTATAACTACTACCAAAAGAAATTCTAAAACGTTTTCTTCTTTTTCACCCCCCACTACCCACTTTAATTTGTTGGGGGTGTGTGTCTCTTTTCTCCTTTTTTATTTTTTACAATATTTTTATGTTGTTTATGCAATAATCAACACATATTGTAAAACACTATGAGAACAAAGTAAAAAGATCCCTTTTTAAAGTGGGGGGAGGGAACTTTGTAGAAAATGTCCATGCACATATTGAAGAACAGAATTAAATGATAAAAGAACAGATTCCCGTAAGACAAAAAGAGCAGTGTAGCTCTTCATTTTCTACACTCTCCATCATTAAAAGATACTGATTTTCTAAATTAAAAAAAACAGGCTTGTCATGAACATTTAACAAAATTAAATATAAAGTGAATGTGTTCCTTTCAAGTAGCTTCCCCTATCATTTTAACTACTTGATTCAGATAGCTCTCTATGTTGTTGATATGTAATTCTTACTAAATTGAAAGTAACTAATACAATCCTTTATTTCAAATGGCAACTACTGATCTAGTCAGCCAAATTCTTTTGCAAGAAACAATGTGTGTTTATCTACATTATCTACAATGTTTGGAGCAAAATGTCATTCAAGAAGTCGTGGATGCTCCAACCTTGGAGGTTTTTAAAGAAAAGATTGGACAACCATTTGTCTAAAATGGTATAGAGCTTCCTGTCTGAGCAAAGGGTTGAACTAGAACACCTCCAAGGTCGTTTCCAATTCTGTTTTGTGTTAATTTTTTCATAAGATCAAATTAGGAATTGGTCATCTTTTTATTTTTAAGGCTAACTAAACTTAGACATATAAATAACTGTTCCATCCCTTCAGTTAAAACTCTTTGGTATTATTTTTTTCTAAAACTGAATTTACATGTATACATTTAAAAATATAACAGGAACCATTAAAAATGTAATATGCGTGAATCTTGCTACTTTTGAAAAGCAACAGCTATATTGGTTTGGCTTGCAGATAGAATTATTTCAAGGAGTTTTTCACCCAATTTATACCATATGGTCTTTTTCAGCATCATAATATAGTATAACAGTTCAATAATATAATTAGGTTCTGACGAGTATAATCCAAACCTGGATCATTACTCACTGAGAACAAGCACCACAGCAGCAGACTTCAAGAATTGTAACTATGCGTAATATATTTACAATAACAAGGTGTCTACGAACAAAGCAGCAAATTCATATCCCATTTTTTTCTCCCAGATACATTCATGACATGGCCTAGTGTCAGCAATATCTCCCAAACAATCACGTTTTTCAGTGAAAGACATTGAATGAACGTGTTATGAATTGCAATCTGTTTATTGATTGTTCTGAACCCTGGAGAGAAAACCTACAATGGTGTTTCAGAAATGTTGCTCAAGGAGACCTTTTGAAATGAACCTAGGAGACATGGTTGAGATTAGACATTGTTTAAAAGGGAAAAAAATTCTGAAAAACAACTTTGGCAAAAGAGTGCAAAGATAGTACCAATAGCAATAGATACTTTGAGTGCAATCTCAAAACATCTGGAGCACCACTTGAAAACCAGTGACATTGACAAAATTACCACCAGTCAATTGCAAAAGGCATCTTTTCTTGAACAGCTTATATTTAATATGCTTATATTTATATACATATGCACATATTTGATATGAGCATATAAATTTAATAAAATAAATAAAAATTACAGTGCACAGTCAATTACAAAATGCCACACTGTTGGATCTGCACATATACTATGCTGATACGTTACAACATCCTAGGATGTTGGGAAAATCTCAATGCAAATGAAGGTCAATCCCAAGTACTGACAGCTGTGATTTCACATTATTGTATGTATAATAATAGTAATAATAAGGATGCTAATAATAATTTTAGTGTTGCTGTAGTATTTTGAGTCTAGAAATAATTTAAATAGATAAACTGTCTAGTTAAAGGTCAAATAATTCTCCCTTAGGTACACTATATATCAAATGAAATGGAAGGTTGAAGTTACTATTTTCTGTTTTTCCATAGGAACAGCCTTGAATCTTTACATGTTTAACAGTCAACAATCTCTGTCTTAATGATTTAGAACCTTATCATTAAATATGTTGTCCAATTTACATGAGAAGTTGTTTGGAGTCATTCACTTTCATCTCCGATTGATTGATTTAAAAAAGGTAAGTTCACGATTCTTGTATCAGGTTTATAAATATCACCAATTCTAAAATTCACAATTACAGATTCATGAAACAGTATTCATCACAAAACATAAAAATAAGGTAAAAATGGCCGATAAAAGTAATTGATGCCAACTCATTCTGAAGAAGGTAGTATGAATGTGAAAACCAGTGTATAAGAATTCCATTTCATCTGCCTTATGAAATGATGCTGCATGAGGTGTAAATCAGGTCTTCCATAAACAGGGTTCTCCTATGAAAAAAGCTTTGCCTCATGGTCTCCAGTCAGGTTATCTTCTGAAGGTATAAGAACCATCCCCAACTAGGGAAAATACATTGAATGAGGAAATTCTAGAGGTAGTGATGGACTTTAGAAGTTAAAACTAACACTTTGAAAATGGCTAGCATGGGTGTAACATAGATATTACATAATATAGTGGCTATCAGTCATCAGTCATTCATCTAAGTCAATCATATGTAAGGCAATCCAGTACTCTAATTGAACAGTGTAAAAGCATGAGCCATTGTTGCTAGTCTATTCCTCTGTCACTAACCAGTGCTTATCCCCTTAGGAAAGAGCAAACTCCCTGTTAATTGATGGCCAATACTCAAGAGGTTGCTATCGCTAGGAGATAAGATCAGGCAGCATACAGTTCCCACATTTAGATTCTGACAAGGATAATTTATTAGAGTTCTCAATTCTGCTTCAAAATTGCATGGATATTTGGTTGTATGTGGTCACCAGAAGATGAGATTATCTGACAAGAAACTTTATTGTATCAATGAATAGAATAGTATAGAGTCGACTATTTACTGTTATAGTACATTTGTATAGACTGACAAATGATATATATATGTAGAGAGAGACAGTAGAGAATAAATACTCCAAATACTAATTAAACAAACAAACAAACTAAAACATAAAGATATGACAATAAAGATAGTTTTAGAACTTTAAAATTTGTCCTGTTTTCATAAAGGCTTTAGTTCTATTTTGGTGGAATTTTGATACAAACTTCCATTTTTTAAAAAAGCAAAGCCAGATACCTTGGTGTTTGTCACTTGAAATGGAGCTTTTGAACCATTTGTAAAAGAAGATGTCTGTCTCTCGATGGATCTTGAAGGGATTATATGGGCAGTAGGGGACTGATTGTGCAAAACCGACGAGAGGCAGAGTTGTACAGTCTCCTTCAGAGCTTTCAGCTGTGATTCCTGAGGAGGGGGGAATAAATCACAGGATTATAAGGAACAATTTACTCAAGCTTTAAAAAAAATTCCTAGTTTCAACCAAACCAACTTCATCAAGTAAATGATCAGATATAGAAATACAATGTAGGCAAGGAAAATTTAGATCAGGAAAAACAGAGAGAAAAAAATCTTGCTCCTCTCATCACCTACCCAGGGATCACTCTCTGGGAAGAGAAGGGACATAGTATGACAACTGTTGCAAATAACATTGTATTAGCTAGACTAAGGGTTGTACAAAATAGCAGGAGTAACTGAATTGAACCATATTATGATTAATGTGTTTTAGGCTTAGCATATGATTTGAAACCTACAATTTATAATTTAGTATTCACTGTGAATCAGCTCATAGTATCTTTTTCAATACCGTGTAGATAAAAGAAATAATGGCTTAGTGGGATGTCTGGGCTCAACATGGTAGCTTTCACCTTTCAAAAGAAACATTCATTATATGTAAAATCAAAATTATGGTGAGGTTTTATAAGAATAACATTTTTAACTCTAAATTAGGGTGCCTCAAATCTGCCTATTAATAGAGCTCATGGATATGCTCAAAAGAGTACTTACTTTGTCAAGAGCTGCTTTTTCCAATTCTTCCTTTGCAATTGCTAGTTTTTGTTCCAAGTCTGTAAGTTGCTGTGCCTGTGGGAAATTTAAAAACAAGTTAGTTAGTATAAATTATGAACCAACTTTTCGCCCACTAAATTCATCTAACATATCTGGAAGAAGAAGGAGGTAACCAAAATAGATCAAACGGGGGGGAAAATCTTGACAGTGTAATAGTTTATTTAAGGAATATCAGGGAGTGTGGAGGAAAGACATAAAACCAGGATTTTAAAATTTCTTTCTGATGACTATTTTATCATCAGTTTCAAGGGAGGACCAGAAAATATTCCAATATTGTGTTTAAATATTTAGAAATTTCATTGAAACAATATGTGGTAATGATTTTATAACAATGGATTATTGGAAGGCATTTTACTCATATTAAAAATAACCTAGAAAAGCTTCACAAACACGTGAAAAAACAACTTTTCTCCATTTTTTAAAAATTAAAATATAAAAGAACTTAAGGATCATATAAAAAGTGTTTGCTTAACTTTTCCATACACTGCATCATGACTCTCCCTAATTTATTCTTGTTCATATATTGGAATCTTCCAGGGATAAAACCAATTTGGAGTCATAATTTGAAAAAAGAAAAATAAAGACCTGTGGCTTTTCTGTCTCTAATACTTCCTTCTCAGATTTGTAAGAGGTATGTTAATTGTTTCATAACATTTCCTTTACCCCATAAATTTTGGTCTTGATTACCAGATAGACAGTGACTTCATTTTGTATAACCAGCTGTTTTGCATAGTTTCTTTTTTACTTTGTACCATTTCTGATTGCCCTTTGAGCAGGAGGCAACTGCTATTTCAGCCATTTTATAAAAAAATTTATGGGGAAACGCCACACTTTCAAGTGGGTTGTGGAAAATCTGCCCTTTGAGGCAAAATTGACAGTTCAACATTCTCCACTGATATCAACACGTTACTAAGTATGGAATGAAATTGCATGTGATTGGGCATGCCAAAAATTATATCAGGGAGGATGCTATACATTTAGCAACTTCTGTCATTAGTGAATCAATCTCTAATACATCATTAATATAATATCAATACAGCCATTTCTTATAGTGGTAAATGGAACAGTGCTTATTTGAGTTTGGAGTCATTGGGATTAGAAACCTATGCTTTGAAATTGATTAACTATTAGTCCAGTAGCATGAACATTTGGATCATCTGCAGTCCATCCATATTTAACTACTATATCTGAAAAAGAATCTGGGTACTGTTTTTTTTAAATAAATACAACTACCACAGTGATCAATAGATAATTTCATTTCCCCCCAAATTTAAATAGTTTTACGGTTATGTCTAATGTTTATGTAAAAGAAGTAGGGAAAGGATAGTGGACCAGATGGTTATGGTGGCTATAAGGAATTTTTATACAGCACTGGACATTTTTAGCATATGAATTGCTTTGCAAGGTTTTATCTCACAAGTCATAAAGGACATTGCATTTAGGGCTCTTCGCTAAACATTGCCAAACAAGCAATTACTAGAGTCTGTTGCTAATTTTTCCCAAAGATGCCACCATCCAGATGTCTGACTTTCATATTTCCTTTATAAAATTATAGGAGGAGACAGTTTCATCCTTTACATTTTAATGTGTCATTATGATAAGCCAATGGATGGAAGAAAAAACTGGAATAGCTTACCTTCTATCACAAATTAACAAATTATACATTCAAATTAAAAAAACATATAAGACTAATTTGGAATTCCTCTACAGATATGGAAAGTAAATTAAGTCAGTTAAGGGAAAAGTTAGATTAGGGGACAGTTGTGCAAAACTATAGTGGGGTACTTCATGTAATGAAAATTTGTGCATAATATCCATTGATAGCTGCTTTATAAAGCAATGTGATTCCCTGACCAATTTTAAAGCAAAGTGAATTTAACACTCCCCCCCCCCCCCGTGTATCACTTTGAGCCTGTCATCCAGTTTTTCTAGCAACTAGGACCAAAAGAATTAACCATAGTCCAGGCTCAAATGATGGCTGCTCTCAAAGTATGCAAGATTGGAATAACTTGACTAAAAATTTAACTTTGTGGAATTTTCTTAATAGGTCAGTTAGCAGGATTTAGAAATGAAAATCAGAATGAAGAGCCAAGTAAAAGTTAGAAACTAAAATGTGGGGATGTTGCTTTTAAAATTAAACAAAGGAGATTTTTTTTTGTGGCAAACTGGTTGGCAGAAAATGAAACATGGATAACTTCTGAATTTGTACATATGTATACTACCCTGTTTCCCCCTAAATAAGACAGTGTCTTATATTAATTTTTGCTCTGAGATAAGCGCTAGGTCTTATTTTCAGGGAATGTCTTATTTTTCCATGAAGAAGAATACGGTGCACACAATGTGCCCGACTCCTGCCTTTCGTGACTCACTGTCTAATTGTGAGTCAGCCAGACTCCGTTAGGGCAGAGCAATCAGCAGGTGGCAGCTTGTCCTGGTGGCAGTGCAAGCTCTCTGATTAAAAGAGACCTCACACTTCCTGTCTGCTCTGGCTGCGCTGTGGCCAACAGTGAGCTGCGCGGCAGCACCCGCCGCTACGGTGCAGTGTTCAGAGTTACGATAGCTTTGGGGGGGGTTATTATCGGGGAGGTCTTATTTTCGTGGGAATGCTTTATATTTCAGCAAGAAGCAAAACTATAAGTAGGTCTTATTTTCGGGGGATGTCTTACTTTCAGGGAAACAGGATAGAACAGTAATGAGAATAATTTGAATTTGTCTACACAAACAGATACAAATTTAGAACATTCTTGGTGGGCAGTTTAATATGTTCACGTGTACCAATTTTATTTAAATCAAAATGTTCAAGATAAAGTAAAGAATTGCCCATCTTTGGTTTCAGTTCCAGAAGTATTCATCTTCAAGTTCAGTTCCAATAGGAAAGGTAGATTGAAAAAGAGAGGATAATAGTTCAGATATCATGTTTACGATGAGTCACTGTATTCATGCTTATAGGTATATTTTTATATATTTGCTAAACTGGGAGAGATCATTTTTATCAGATTTGGAGATGACTTAAAATTGGATCTGTAGTTAGCAACCTAGAAGATTGAAATAAAATTCAAAACAATCCAGATAAAATAGAAAAATTATCTGAAAGTAATAGGATCAAAGTTGACAGAGAAAAAATCTATCTCGCATATATCTCATGCATATAGTTTGGATGAGTATACCTAGCTTTGTAACAACATTAGAGAAAAATCTTGGAATATGTGTATGATAGGAGTCACTAAGTATATTGTAGCTGGAAAAAACATGGAAGTAGTAACCACATTTGATTATATTTCAGTCAGTCTTCACCTCCAAGATTGTTTGAATGTCTAGTTATCACACCATCAGACAACAAACAGGTTCAGAGAAGGAAAATAAGGAATGCCAAAAATAATTGAATAAAGTGTGGATATAATAGAACTCTTTAAATATCTAAAATGCTGGAGTGCAGATGAAATTCAAAACTGTTCTTTTTCATTCATTCAAGAAATGGACAAATGCCTTTACATTACAGAAGGTCATATCGTGACTCAGTAATAGAAATAGCTTCATAGAAGTGAGAACAGTTTGATAGTAGAATCAGTTTTCCAAAAGGGATCCCTTCATCGGGTAGGTTTAAATGTTCATCATTCAGAAATGTTTTCCTTAGGATTCCTGACCAAGGTTTAATGGCTTAAATAGTTGCTTTGAATTCTGTGAACTATGCAATATTGGTCATTCAGGTGATTAGCAAGACTGCAGAGATTTTAACCTTAAATGTTTGAATTTTTAACAACTGATGCTACTTATCAGTTGTTAAAAATCCAAATATGTAATGTTAAAATCCTTGCAGTCGTGTTGATTGCCTAAATGACCAATATTGCATAGTTCACAAAATTCAAAGTAACCATAGCTCTATTTAGTGCTATGAATTGGTGCACCATACCCATGGAAGTTAGTTGCTGCAAATGGGTTTGCATGATTTTGCTAATATTTTTTAAAAAAACAATATATACTTTTTATACATCAATTGATATACAGAACATGCACAATTGTAAAAAGTCAAATGTGAAAGGAAGCAAAATCAGTAGATTACACTGGCTTTGCAATTTAGTCTCACATATTTGGAAAATTTCATACTAGGGAAGTTTGAACAGAGATCAGTAAAAAAAAGTGAATTCCTTTCCTCCCAAAGCATCCAAAGCTGCTATTATATTTTTTCTTAAAAATCTAACATATCTATAGAATCATTTAATAGTTCATTAGGCAGTTTAGTTTACTCTGTCATGTGATTTTATAATTACATAAATCAGTTATATAATTATAATTTAATTTAATTAAATTATATTTAAGCCAGTTATACATACAAGCAAAAGTCATTTTAATCAATGTTTTGTGTATGTGTGTTTGTATGTAATTACTTCTGATTGCCCCTTGCCTTCTTTCTGAGTCAGAAATAATAAACCTAACATAATTTAAAATGTTCTACGCCTACAAAGCATACAATTTGTAATATAGCAGATGGAGGTAAACATTGTCCTATTTATAATCTCATGTCATAGCTTGCTATTATCCCAGTTCTGTGCACATTTATATGTCTTCAACCACAATTTAATTTAAATGATTGAGATTAATCTCTGAATATTTTGCACAAATCCCATTTTGTTCACTCGTCACTGAATCAAAAGGTTATGAAATTCAATCTTGCTGCCACTTTACTTGTATAACCGCTTAACTTGCATCCTTGTAGTGAGAAGCTATTTGGTTGAAGATATTGTTGAATTTAGACATACTGTAGACCATGTTTAAAACATAGGTCTTTTTTTAAAAAAAGAAAGAAAAATCACTAGATCATGGCAACCTTTATTCCAGAATTATCTTTCAAGCCTGTTGAGTTGAAGAAAAAATGTGTAAGTTACTAATTTTATAAATTATGGTGCTTAGACCAGTGAAACATGTACTAGTCAATATATAAAGATGAATTTAGTTTGGACTCATGATAAATACCCTTTTGAATAGGTAAATTTGAGCAAATTGCTAGTTCAGTTTAATCCATTTCAGAAATTTGTTCTAAGGTTACAGAGCAAATGAGTAATCATATGCTATTCTGAGTCCTTCAGCTGCAACATAAATCTAAAGCAAATCTTGAATACTGTTGGTTTTAAAATAAAGTTAGTTTGTTCTAAATTCCTTTGAAAACACCATTAAAGGTTTTTAAGTTCCTTAGTCAGACATGTTATGGAATACAGTTGGAAGACAGCCAGATGTACATTTATAAACAGTGATGGTGACACTTTCAACTTTTCTTCAGAGACTGAAAGGAACCAGAATAGAAGCAATCTAAATAATTAAAACATTAATAGTTCACTGGGATACATCTGTCTTAAAAAAAACTGAGATTGGAGAATATTGAGAACTTTAAGGAATTATAGTTCAATTCATAAAATATTTTCTAAATCAATTTTGCATTTTATTTGGTAAATTTTCAGGAATACTCTGAGCCAAGTAAATTGCCTGTATGAGATTTGTGTCAGGACTAAAAGCAGAATTAATAACCTAAAAATTAAATATTTATAACTTGTCTTTTTCTATCTTTCTTTTCCGTAATTAAAATTGAATCTGAAAATGGTAATAGAGGCCATTCACTTAAAGATGAATGTGGAAATCTGTTAACAGTAGTGACTACTCAACACATGTTGACTCCAAAAGTAAAAATATCAGGTGTGGCTGTTGCTACCAGTGCTTTAGTACGCCCATGTTCATTAATTAAGGCCAAGGAAAATCAGAGGGGCAGCACACTTACAAATGTTATTTCATCATCCATTGATTGCAGGAAAGCTTCATGTTCTGACGTTCATCTTCTGTGCCCCTATTTTACTTTACAAGTTCTTTTACAAGGAAAACCTTTCAGATATAAGATTTATAGTTATTTTGATAGGCCACTTTTTTCTCCACAGCAAGAAAATAAATATGCATTCCCTCCACAGATGGAGGGAAGAATAAAAAGACAGCCAAAAATTAAATAAGATCACTGGTTTTAGAAGGATCAAGTAGTAACAAAGGAATCCAGTTCTTTTAAAATGAGATATTTTCTTTTAAAACTAGAATTAACAATCCCTCCAATACAGCACATACTTAGACTTTTCCCCTCTTCTTCTTTGAGTTTCCTTTTTCTATCCTTGTATTTTATAAGGCATTGGGATTACATGTTTTTGAGTTCTAGAGATTGTTGGTATCTTAATTATTTATGTTACATTTTTCTTAGGTCCCAATCAAAGCACATTCAAGTAAGGAGCGATTTTACAACTTTGAAGATTGAATACCAACATTCATTGTAGATTTCCAATAACAACAACAGTCATGTAACAAACTAAAAGGTCTCATCTTGCTGTGGTCGTTCATGGCTCATCTCAGAGTAGCTGTAGAACTGGTGCTTTTGCACTCAACCTAAATTTATCTATCTAACCTTGTAACACAAAACAGCTTGAGCTAGGTATTAAGGATCCCATTAACCTCCAATGTAAGTTCAGAAGCTTAAGGCCACCTTGCAGGCAAAAGATGGTTTCTAAATTGGATTTCTCAGTTCATTAAAGATGTAATAACTTCCTTAATATACATACTACATTCAAAGAAACTACAGAAGAATTCAGGAAAGTACTTCTACCTTAGCAGAAATTTTTAAAGCTTTTATTTTTATAAATAAGAAGAGGTTTCTCAACTAAAACTCTGACTTCTTTAAATTACGAGCAACTTGAATTGATATAAACCATCAACCCTATTATTATACTAAATTATTATGGAAGCAACTGAAAATCTCTATGTAGTTCTGATTCTGTCTCCTATTCCCACCTCTTTTTTTTATTATTTCTTTTTACTATGCATTTTAGGTTAGGTATTTTATGTAGGCATTATTTCTAGGCCATTATAAAAAAAACACATTGATGATTCAGTGATGAGATAAAGTAACAGCTTTAAAAATTTAATAGAATACCATTCCTTCCCCTTCATGGAACATTAACTTGTAGTGGTGAAGGGGTGTCTGTATCTGTATACAAAAAAGGTACCTTGTGATGAGCAAGTCACAGATAAGTCATAGATAAAGGAACATACCTAAAATGACCCATTAGAGCATTCAGTCAAGGTTATCCTATTGCAACTTCCTACAAAGACAAAACACTTGGCTAAAGTGAATTTTTTTCTTAGACATCGAAAAAAATATAGATCGATTCGACTTCTGGTTCTAGAGGCAACAGGACGTGGGAGAGCGAGCTCTGCCTCCCGCGCCTGAAACCCGCTCACTGGGGTCCCTTAGGGGCCGGGC
>JANHFO010003363.1:1857-14619 GCA_032468095.1 Pareas carinatus
AAATAGCTTCAAAATAGAGTTTGACAATTTGACACCATATCTCAATTTTGCTGAAATGAAGAAGTAGCTGTATCTGTATTGGGTTACAGGTTGCTCACTACTATCTTAAAATCAACATGAGCCCTCTACCCACAATAGACAGATAGATTCAATTGTTCTGTGAGCCAATACTGGAAACTAGTTGCTATAGTGTAACAACCAGAATTATGAAGCAGTTGGAGAACTGCAGTGATGCAAGTCATTAGGTTGAAAGCAAATCCAAAACCACTCAGAAATTTTAAACATTCATTGGTCTGGGAAACAAAATGCTATGAATTAGAGAACAATCTGAAGTCCAGAAAAAAGGGACTATTTGAATTTATTACTGATTTCTTTAGTGTCCCAAAACCGACTATGATTTTGTCTCTGAAAATTGTTAGTAGTACACAGAAAAGGTAACCCTAAGTAAGGGAACAAATCCAAGAAATGTTTCTGTCTGACATAGGGGGTAAGAAAATGTTCCCCTTTATTCATTTTATAACCTAAAGCTGACCTGGTGTTCTCTGAGCTCCGTTATTTTCCTGCAGACATTTTATTACTCAGCTGGGTAATATCATCAGTGCTAGGGACCAAGAACCCCACGGTTCAACTCTGAACTACAAATATTCTCTTCTATCAGTAAAGCTGACCTAATTGGCAACTGAATTTCACCTTAATACTTTTCCTTCCCTTGACTCCACCAGTTTCATTTTTAAGAAATAGGGCAGGTTCTGCAATTTCTATACAGCATTGTCTTCCAAGACAATGCCTCCACTTCCTTTCCCTCCAAAATAAGTTCCATGCAAGAAAATTGCTCCAGTAATATGGTCAGCCATGACCTGACCAAATGTAGGTTTCCCCTCACAGTTCATTCAGTAAATGTTATCCATTGCTTTAGGAGCAAAGAGCATTTTTATATCAGAAATGTGAATTGTTTTACACATAGATAATACTGTAGTCTAATATAGTAGACAAGAAAAAATTGTCATCCCCTCAGTAATTTGATGACTCACATGCCATTACAATTATAATTATAGAATGAATAAATGAATAAATAAAGCTTAGCCAACATTTTATAGAAAGAAACTATGTTTTAAAAAAGCTTCCCTTCTCTTTGATAAACATGGTGCCTGCTAATATATATTGAGAAAATTAGTGTTTTCATGCAATGTTTTATGGTACATTACCTAAATTCAATACAAAACTTAAACTATGTGTTTCATTACTAGCAGTGGTTCCCAATGTTTCACAACCAACTATGGGTGTCACTGTAATAATGTGACAGGCAATAAAAAGAGAATAAAGCACTTTGGTGAATTTTTTGTTGTCTTTTCTCTACAATTCCATTCGCTGAAGTGGAAGGAATGAAGATGTATTGTTAAACCAGTATGTTTACATGTATCTAACTAGAGTCTTTCCCCCTTAAAGATTAATTGGATTACTTAGATAAATACAAATATTTTGGTTGCAGTAACTAGGCAGAATGATTTTTTTTTGAAATGCTGCTATGTTGTGTGCAAAAAATGGATTACGTACTTTAATGTTCAGAAAGAAAAGCAAAAATGAATTTCCAGTATAGATCATGGGCATTCCTTGCTATAAATTTCCTTTTAAAATATAATATCAATCTTAGTCATTATTTTTTAAATGCTTTATACCAGAGGTTGCCAACCTTTTGTATCTCAGGGACCACTGAATTCAAAATTTAAATCCCGTGGACCACTAATATGAATTTTTAATAAAGATACATTTGTAAAATAATGATCAGAGAACTTCCATTTTATTAATATAAAAGGCACCTATTTAACATAACAAAATTTAAAAAGCTTATTTAATTTTATCAAAATCATAAATGCTTATTCAATCATAACAAAATCTTTGAAGGTTGTTTAATTGTAGCAAAATTATTAAAGTTATTTTAATTATTGTAATATAATTGAAACTTCTTTAAGTATTACACATTTTTAGTGTGATATTTGTTCCTGCTTGAGAGACAGAGAAAGACACACGCACACACAGAGACAGAGAGACAGAAAGAGAGAGAGAGACAGAGAGAATGAAAAAAAGACAGAGACAGACAGACACACACAGAGAGAAAGAGACAGAGAGAGAGAAAGAGACAGAGACACACAGAGAGAGAGACAGACAGACAGATAGAGACACACACTCACTTAGCGCTCTGGCACTGCACTTCTAAACACTGCCTGTGCTCCTCGCAGCAGTGGGCCACAATCACCCTCCCCACCGAATAACACCTGACTCCCCCGTCCCTGCTATCCACTGGCGCCTCTTACCTCATGAAGAATTCAGGGCTGGAGAGGTTGACTGGGCTGAAAACTCTGGGGCTCGGAATTTACACACTTTTGGCCAGCTGAGAGGAGCTTTGGAAGCGCTTCCAGTACAGCCGGTGCAGGCGAATTCTGAGCCCTGGAGACAGCCCAGTCTCGTGTGCCTCGCTGTTTCTGCCATCCCCAGGAGCAGGAACCATACAACTATATTAAAAAAAATTTCAAATCATCTCCAGGTTTTCCTGCAGACCACCAAAATTTTGTCCCGGCCCACTGGTGGGCCCTGACCCTCAGGTTGGAGACCACTGTTTTATGCAAACTACATTGATAGGGCTGTTTAGAACAATGCATGATGAGATACCCTTGACTTTTCTGTGCAAGCAGTTGTCGCAATCATCTCAGAAAGTGTCAGAATATGCTTACCCAGATGCTTCATTCATTTCTTTTATGATGCCCTTTGGAATGGCATGCTCCCTGAGATTTGGATGGCCCAAATTCTATTCTGTAAGGCATTGCGTATCTGTTTACGTAGAATTAGCCATCCTGTAGTAGTTTTGCAACTGAAATATATTGGTCCTTGGTCCTAGTTATGCTGCATTACGGCATATTTTTAAATTAGTAGTGACTTTTTTTCTTTATGTTTTTAACCCGGCGTAAACTGCTCAGTCACCATTTGCAAGATGGATAGTGATATAAATAATATAAATAAACAAATAAAATACAATTGAAAGTCCTGAAAGGAAGCTTAAATATGTAGCATACTACCTACTACTATTATTAAATCTGAATATTAAATAACAATAGTATCAATAATATTGATTAAATAGCAATTGAAATAATATTAAAATTTAAATATGTAACCTTTTTTTTAAAAAAAATCCATATATTATGGAGTGCACCAAAATGTATCCATGAAGTGGAAATATGAAAAATTCCTTTCCACTCTGTTTTTAAGAACGTCTGCATTTTAACTGCACTTTTAGATTGTTTTTCTTTTTTACAATGCTTACTTTCAAATATTAATCTGCAGGTTGAATGCTGTTTTAATTTAACTCCCTGCTGGGTCTTAAAGTGGCTATTTTATTTATTTATTTATTGTTTTATTAGCTGCTGTAAAACCAATGCTGTCTTTTTCCACATGGAAGTCAGGGCAACTATGTGTAGTGAAAGAGAGATGCTTTGATTTATATCAGTATCGTACGCTCACTACAGCGATTTTGTACTTTTTAAATTTATTAAGAATTCTTAACATTGTCTTAATTTTTCTTAGTTTCTGATAAAAAAAAATCTTTTTTTGCTGAAAGCTCTTATTGTTTTTGAAGCTTGATTTTTCCTTTCTTTGAGAAGAGCCGTTTTATAAATGTTTGTAAAGGCTTCAGTTGTAAATGTTTTACTACTGAAGTATTTTGGACTATATCAAAATTTAGTCAAATGTACTCTGGTGAACCTAATTCTACTGTTATTACTGATAGGTTTTTTCTGTTAGGAGAAGCCTTGCCATGTAAAGAAAATTTTGATATAAATTATAAATTATCTTTTTTTGATAACTGGAAATTTCACATATTGTAAGCTATAATTTTGTTTATTGTTGTCTAATAAAAAAAATTTCTACAAAAAAAAATATTCAATGGTAGCAGGGCAAAACAGATGACCTATAAAGGAGAATATTGAAGACTCACTGTGAAATGAGGGGTCCTTGATGCTCTCTGAGCTGGGTTACATGCTAGGCTAATGTCTTAGCCATTGAGCCATAGGTTCTTCCTCTCTCTGACTGCTTGCACCAGGGAATCTATTAAACCTTTTTTTAAAAATAAGGCACCTGGCTTTTTTATTACAGAAGCAAGTACAATTTTGCCCTTCAGCCCCAGCCAATGTATCTGTATAAATAACTCCCCTAATTATGGAATCTTTATTCCCCAATACCTAAGAGGAAAAACAGATTTTCAGAACCTTATAAAAGACCACCAGGGTGAGGATCATCTTAATCTCAAGGAGCATTCTGTTCTAGAGGGCAGTTGCAGTGCCAGAAAGGACCTAAAGCATTCTTATATTTGTGAGATGGTAGACATTCTTGGAGAAAGGCAGTTCTACCATTAATCTGGCCCTGTGCCATGAACAACTTTGTAGGTGATGACTACCAACTTGAATTATAGCCTGAAACCTATTGGAAGACAGCTTTCTGTGCCAGCACTGCTGGCTGCCAGCCACAAGTTACCAAGTTGGATGCCTGCCACAGTCCATTGATATGCAAGCTCAGACAGAACTTTTAGAAGAAAATAGTCCTTTTTACTAATATCTTTAGATAGCAACTATAAACATAGTCACATGCTTGGCAAAGATTAAGATTAAAAAATCCAATAAACAAGCATCAAATCTAAGGGATAAGACAAGAAACGATGAAGTGATATCCAGAATTCTAAGCATAGCATTTGCAAAGTAAACATGACAGAGCTGATCATTGTCTTATCTCAGGGGGTGAGATCAATAAATCAGTCATACAGAATTTCTACCCAATATAGAGCGGTAACTAATTATTTCTTCAATATTAACTCTTCTGCAAGCTTGTTTCTTGGCAAGTCTGTCGGTTCTACTGTGTTCTGCTTTCAGTTGTTGAATCTCTATGTAGGGCTGGGTGACTAGCTTCCAGAATCTTAGAGGCAGTGGCTGGGTGCAAACAAAGCATTCTGATGCTTTCTTCAACTATTACCCCTAAATGCACCTGACTCCAATCCCACCATATCATCCTCATTAGAGAATGTGTCTAGTCAGTGCAGTTTGCAAAGTATTGATGCCGCATGGGTATACTGAGCTGCACTTTTCACAACTTGTGCCATATTCTGGACCAACCATAACTTCCACGTAGCTTTCAAGGGTAGCCTTATATAGGATACATTGCAGTAATCCAGACAGGAGGCGACCAAGACACAAGACACTGTGAGTAGGGCCTCCCAATCCAAGCATGGAAACAATTGTGGGGGGGGAGATGGATTTGCATTTTAACATTTTAAATTTTGTGTTAGATTTCCAAGTTCGTCATTAAAAATAGAGTTCATACAAATAAAATAAAATAAAATAAAATCAACTAACCGATCAATCAATAGACCAATATTTGTGCAAAGTCTCTCTTAGCAATAGCTGCCACTTGTTCTCATCCAGAAATTGCTCTGATATGGAACAAGCAAGGTCAGTATGTTTCTGTCTATTTATTTGCCAATCCCCAACAGTAAATATGCCTAAAGTAGCCCCATGACAGCAACATTTTTATTTTGTTCATTTCTCTCAGTTAATTCTACTTGTGTTGTGAAGGAGTTGGAAAATCTATAATATTCCAAATGTTTGCAACCTCAGTTTATTTTATTGCATTGAAGTTTTAGCAAGCAAAAGTATATTATTTCCCTTCTCTTCTTCTGATAGTTCCCATATTTTATATCTTAACACCATCACCTAAACAGATGATCAGAAAAGAAACAAGAATGAAATGAAGTCACCTGTTGGCTCTCTTCATTATACTAATAAAATAGAAATAAAGTCACAATGAATTGAAATTCAAGTGGATTAATCTGTTCACTTCTCCTAATCTAAAGATTCTTCTGATCTCAAATTAGTATTACAATACTACTACAAGGTAGTAGTTGTTTTCATGCATGGAAAAACATTGAATTTTTAATTATTTTTTCTAGGTTTCTCACCAAACCTAAATGTCTACATATGTGTAATATGTATGTCAATGTTCCTGTATTCCTCTGCATCAAAGTAACTAAGACAGTGATCCATTGTAACAGTTCACTGATTTTATCAGAATGGTAACAACAGGCAAAATACAGACTCCGGAAAGGAAATACTGAAATTAGAAATTCAAGGTTTTTCCACACAATATTAAGGCAGAAGTTTCTCCAGCTCAGTCTCCTATCCCAGGATATCTGTAGCATTGCCATGGGAAGAAGATTACTGTCATGGTTATTGAGACACCTGTGCAGTCAGACTAGATAAGACATTAGTAGTTACCCATAACAATCTATGTTTTCCCACAGTGTATACTCTGTCCCCATCCCCTATCCATAAATGACAAATTCCCCTTAAAAGACCAGGCAGCATTTTCAACTAACCAGATCCAGGAGGAATTTGACAATGTATTTCTAATGCAGCAAATGATGTATAACTTTTAAGTTAAGAAATATCTTTCCACAAAATGTTTTTCAAATAAAATGAATCTGTAATATTCTTTGGCTACCACCTTTCTTAGTTTACCCACAAATGCACTGGAAATTTATTTTCATGCTCACATGCATATATTACTTAGCTCCAAAACGGATTTGACAAATTTAATGAATGTTGCTGCATAACTTCAAGCTTTTACTTGTAATCACAGTTCCATGGACAGTACTTACAGAATTATTTGGAGAGGCATTTTACTAAAAGTGTCAAACCATTTAATTGCAGAACAGGAAACATATGATAGCTGTGGAAAAAAACATTTTACAGTATCAGGGTTTTTCTTTGGTCAGGAAAAAATAAATTGACAACAACAAATTGTAATTGCTAGCTCCAAGCTGTTTGTGATAATAATGAACCTAGATTCACTGAACTCTCCCTAATGACCTCATTCGTTAAAAAAATGAACATTTTCCTGTGATCTCCCTTGATAGTATCATCAGGATGTTGTCACTGCAAACAATACCCTTATCTAGTTTCTTTTCAAGTCACCTGATGAACTGAGGGGGGAAAAAACAGAAAGAAAAAAAATGTGTCCTTGTACTGAGTCTTCAGATGTCATATAAAGGCCAAGGGAGTAGCTCCATTTTTTCTTGTTTCTCTTAGCTTTTCTTCTCTTGCTAGGAAGCTTTATTCCAGATGTAACAGTTACATAATGAATCTTTATCACTATAAATCCAGCATGTGTCTTTATCAATATTCAATCTTTCTAAATGACCAGTGAAGAGATCTCAGTTTTTTTTCCCAATTTAGAATTTTTTTATCATTATTTCTTTAACAAGTGCCTACATTTCTTTTGGCAACATTTTCAGATTTTTTTGCTGTTGTCTTTTTCCAAGGCCTAAGAAGGATTGACTGGCTCATAATCATTGAAATGCTAGGCCCGATGTGTCGTCTCACTATCAACTTGTCATTATGAGAAAGGGTGAGACGGAGAAACAAAACTTCAACGCTTCTGTCGAAGACTGTGAGAGGGGGATGCTTAGAATGGGTGCGATGGAGAAATGAAACCTTAATGCTCTTATCAAAAACTGTAAGAATTTGGAAATATTTCAAGGACATCTTTGTAGTTGTAGAATTGTAACAGATGGTTCTCATAACACAGTGAATTTGTTTACTGGAGAGAATTGTGGGGGTTGACTAGAGAAAGGGGCATTTTATATCACCGATCTGCATTTGAAAACTTTAGAGTTAGTTTTCAATTCAGCTGTGTATTTGAATAAACAAAGTTTTTCGGAAACAGAATCACCCAGTGGCATCAACTCCAGAAGCAATTGGTGGAGCTCAACCAAAGGAAAAATTGAACTCCAACGCCAAGACTGGGCCTGACCTGGTACCGACACAATCATCAGCAGTTACCAAAGTTTTCCAACTGGGTTGCTGACTCCAAGTCCAAAAAGAACAAAGAGCCTGGGATCCGTACAAGAAACTCTGATTTGGTTCTCCAAGACTGAGATGGAATCTCAACTCGGAGCTTTGACTGAGTGACAAATGCCAGCGGCTCTCTATTCCTTGCTGGATCAGATGCAGGACCAATTTGGTGGGCTGACTGTAGATTTGGGTGACTTCTCTGCAGCCTTTAGGAACAACAGCAGCTCAGTTGCAACTGATTGCCCCCCTACCAGTGACCATCCAGCAACCAGTGATTCCCCAGGACAAGGGACCCACAAAGGGATCCTTGCTAGATCCTCAATCCGGTCACACAGTGGTTGTCTTTCAACCAATCAGAACCAGCTTTTCATTAACCCAGATGAGCCCCTGGTACCTGACAGCAGACAGTTTCTCAGAGAGCCAGTCATGAGATCTCTGCCTTGGAGGGGATGCAGCTGATCGCGTATCTGGCTCCCTGCCATGTGACAGCAGCCCTGCTCGAGCTACTCGACATCATCACCGAGGTGAGACCCCTAGACATATCGTCATGGGAGATTTCAACCTGCCATCTGCAGGCAGTGCGTCTGAGACGGCTCGGGAGTTCATGGCCTCCATGACGGCCATGGACATGACCCAACTAGGTCAGGGTCCCCCACACACAGAAGGACACACACTGAACCTGATTTTTTGCCTCTAGACAGTGGTTGGATGATCTGAGTGTGGGGGACATAGTGGTTGAGCCCCAGTCATGGTCAGATCATCATCTCCTTAGGGCAAACTTCTCTACCGCCACACCCAGTCGCAGGGAGGCGGAATAAACAAGATGGTTCTGCCCCAGGCTCCTAATGGACCCAGATAGGATCCAGATGGAGCTTGGCCATTTCCTGAGGCTCTATCCCACAGCTCGGTCAATGAGCTAACGACCATCTGGCATAGGATGGCTGGCGAGGCCCTAGATCGGTTTGTGCCTTTGCGGCTTCTGATCCGGTCCAGAATCACCCCGGCTCCCTGGTTTACCGAGGAGCTTAGGGGGATGAAGTGCCGGAGAAGACGCTTAGAGAGCAGTTGGAGGGCCAGTCGTTCCGAATCTGATCGATCTTTGATTAGGATGCACATCAAGTCCTACCTCAGTGCGATCAGGGCGGCAAAGAAGAACTATATTGCCACCCTCATCATGTCAGCAGATAACCGCCCTGCTGTCCTGTTTGGGGTGACTCGCTCCCTTCTTCAATTGGAGGGGTGGGAAGATCCCCTGCAGGGTCGGGCGGAGGAGTTTAGTGGTTATCTGGAAGATAAGATCGATCAGATCAAGGTTGGCTTAGACTCCGAATGGAGTGGTCCAGACGAGAGAACTGAAGCAAGTCTTGTGAGTATGGTTTGGGAAGAGTTTGACTCTGTTGCCCCTGAAGACATGGACAAGATTCTGGGTCGACTGAACTCCACCACATGTTTATTGGACCTGTGCCCCTCTTGGCTAGTACTGGCCTCCCGGAAGGTGACTTGGGCTGGCTCCAGGGGATAGTAAAGGCTTCTTTGAGTGAGGGGCTCCTGCCAACCTCCCTTAAGGTGGTGAGACCCCTCCTCAAGAAGCCTTCCCTGGACCTGGCCGTTTTAGTAAATTATCATCCTGTCTCCAGCATTCCTTTTGTAGCGAAGGTTGTAGAGAGTGTGGTGGCGTATCAGCTCCCCTGGCGCCTGGAGGAATCTCTATTTGGATCCGCACCAGTCCAGCTTCAGGCCTGGTTACAGCATGGAAACAGCATTGGTCGCATTGGTGGATGATGTCTGGCGGGCCCGGGATAGGGGTTGCTCCTCTATCCTGGTGCTACTAGACGTCATAGCAGCTTTTGATACCATCAACTATGGTATCCTGCTGGGGGTTGGGAGTGGGATGCACTGTTCTACAGTAATTCTCCTCCTACCTCTCTGACCGGTGGCAGACTGTGTTGACGGGAGAGCAGAGGTCGACTCCTCGGCGCCTCAGGTGTGGGGTACCGCAGGGGTCGGTCCTCTTGCCCCTCCTGTTCAACATTTATGTGAAGCCGCTGGGTGAGATCATCCGTGGTTTTGGGGTGGAGTATCATCAGTACGCTGATGATACTCAGGTGAACATCTCCACCCCAGGACACCCCAACGATGCCGTCGAAGTGATGTCCCAGTGCCTTGTAGCCGTGCGGATATGGATGGGTAGGAACAGACTTAGACTCAACCCCTCCAAGACTGAGTGGCTGTGGCTTCCGGCGCCTCGATATAGCCAGCTGACTCCATCGCTGGCTATTGGGGGCAAAACATTGGCCCCCACAAAAGGGCTCGCAAGCTGAGCGTCCTCCTGGATGTACAGCTGTCATTAGAAGATGATATGGCAGCCGTTGCCAGGGGGAGTTTCTATCAGGTTCGCCTGATCCGCCAGCTGCGGCCCTTTCTAGATCGGGACGCCTTACGCACAGTCACTCAAGCCTTGGTCATCTCACATCTGGACTACAGTAATGCTCTCTACATGGGGCTCCCCTTGATATGCACCCAGAGACTCCAGGTGGTCCACAATGCGGCCGCGCAGGGGATTGTGGGAGCAAGGGGGCGCTCCCATGTGACGCCTCTCCTGTGCGAGCTGCACTGGCTGCCGGTGATCTATTGGGTGCGTTTCAAGGTTCTGGTAACCACCTTTAAAGCGCTCCATGGCATAGGGCCTAGTTAACTGCAGGACCGCATACTACCAAGTATACCTCCCACTGACCCGTCCGTTCCCGCAGAGAGGGCCTCCTCAGGGTGCCGCCGGCCAGACAATGCAGGCTGGCGACTGCCAGGGGGAGAGCCTTCTCTGTGGCAGCTCCCCCCCTCTGGAATGATCTCCCCATAGAGATTCGAACAATCGCTGACCTCCGTGCTTTCCGCCGTGCTCTTAAGACACACCTTTTTGTTCAGGTAGGTCTTGCCTAGCCCTGCCCCCCTCCTCTATTCCCAATTTTTAAATTGGTTTTAAGGATTTGCTATTTTAAAATTGTCAGCCTAATAATATTTACTTTTAATGTTGTTTTTAATTTATGTATTTATGTATTTTTGTATTTTATTGTTGGCTGCAAACTGCCCTGAGTCCATTTTAACGGAAAAGGGTGATCTATAAATCTAATTATTAAATTTAATTAAATTAAATAGAAAATTAAGGAGGTGTCTTTGGCACTCTCTGAGCTTGATTGTTTTTTGTAGATGTTTCATTACTCAAACTAGATAACATCAGTGCTAGCCCAGTGGTCCCCAAGCTTTTGGGCACCAGGGACCGGTTACATGGAGAAATATTTTTCCACAGACTGGAGGGGGTGTGCGTTTGCATGCTGCCTGCATCCCGTGGATGGGGCTTCGCTTGTTTACTGTTTGGTCCAGTTGCTGGCATGCCGCAGACTGGTGCCAGTTCACGGACTGGGGGTTAGGGATTGCTGTGTTAGACTATTAGAAGAAGAGAGGAAATTTAAGTATTTACTCTTTTGATCCTGGTAATTGAAGTAAATGTGCAATGAGGTTCCATGAAGAATGACCTCCTAATCAACCAAAGAATTTTTTTGGAAAGAAATGAGAAATGGATTCAAGAAACTTTCAGCTTATGGATAAATTGAAAGAAACAGGTGGTTTATTCATAATGAAAATATTCCAGAAGTTGCAAGGAATTGTCATTATGCAAGACAAGGGGGAGAGTCACAGAAGTAGTGCAGAAACAAAGTCTGAGGAGTTACAATGATACAGGCTCAGGGATAACCTTGATTAAATTGCTTCCTATAATGCACATTTAAGATTTAGATCAAGGCAAAAACATTTGAAAACAGTCTCACACTAATAAGAAAAAATATCACAATCTCCAGAGTGCATCTCTTCAAAAAAGCAGGATAATAAGCATCTGAAGAAAGGAGAGAGCCTAAATCTGCGTATAAATCAACAAGACATTGCCAAGCATCTCAAAAAGCTAACGTGAAATGAAGAAAAGGAGGCGGGAAGGGTATTAAAAAGTATAAAAATAGCCTAAAATGGATCTTGATTTATTCCACATAGAATATGTTCATCTGGTACAAGCGTATGATGAACTGGGGGGGGGGAGGGGCACAAGAGTGGAGGTTTTTTCTCCAAGCTTGTAGGTTGGTTCCCAAGTGTTTTATTACCAGGCTAGGTAACATCTCCAGCGAACTTCTAGGGGATGTGACAGCACCAACCTTCAGCCAACCCCCGACCCCTCCAACCAGCACTTCACCTCCCAACGACCCTCACTTGATTTCCTTATCACAAGACCCATCACAAGTCCATCTCCATATGCGACCCACCCCTGACCCCTCACAAAACCCATCTCTAGACCCTCCCCCAAGGTGGCCAACCCATCACAGCACCTACTGACCACCCCAAGTCCATATAAACAGAACACCAACACGGAAACCAGTCCACTGGCTTGGAGAACTAACCTCCACTCTCATCCTACACTTGAGTTAGAGATATTCTCCACTATTACAAAAAAAAAATCTTTTAAGGGAAATAGAAGAAATATGTAGACAAAATGGCTGAATGGAATCAAAGAGATCGCCAAATGTCTTGGATGAACTGCAAGTTATTTCTAAACATAAGTTAAAATAGTGAGCATTTAACAGCAGTAGTAGAGCTCAACTTGATATCACATTAACTAATTATAGATTTATTATCTGGAGATTTTTGCATGGAATAAGTTGAATGCTTGGCAGTACAGTTCACACACTCTTATTACAGCAATGCCAAGCACATTAACACATTTAAAGGGACTTCCTTCCAAACAAATATATATAAGCCTGCAGTCTCAATGAAGCAATCAGAGAGGCGGGAAACGTTAAGATGGAAACTGTATATAAGAAATTTGTTTTTTTCT
>JANHFO010003363.1:21819-33037 GCA_032468095.1 Pareas carinatus
GATAGATAGATAGATAGATAGATAGATAGATAGATAGATAGATAGATAGATAGATAGATAGATAGATAGATAGACTATTTTTTTAAGGGAGGAAGATCCTTTCAATATAATATTGGCCTTATAGCAAGTGTTCAAAGCAGCTGAAACAAAAAAAAGCTAAAGAAGGAGATAAAAACATTTAAACAAACGTGTTTGCCATTATGCCTAGTTTATTTTCCTAATACATTATGTTCTTATTTTGCACTGGATAGGCTCAGCCCATTCACTCTATTCTCCTTTTCACTTAGACAGAAAAAAGCATCACAATAGAAAGGGTAGAAACAAATGGGGTAAAACCAAGAGTACATGGGTTTTGCATTACTATTTGTGCAGCAATTCACCGAAAGACAAGAGCAAGATTACATCTATTCCTTTTAGAAAGGGGTTCTGATTTTTATATTTGCTTTCACTTTGTGTGTCACCAAGGACTGTTTGCTAATTCACCCTTAGTAACCACAAAACATATTAGCTTTCTCTTAACTTAAATCTCCCAAGCTGTTCAAATGCTACTTATGCTACAACTAAATGAATATGATTGCCCATCTTCTGACCAGGTGCTAAAGATATGGAGAGCTCTTTAGTTATTAGGAAAGAAAAACTAATGGACAACTTTTTTAAATTGGGGAAATTTTGTAATATATTTTTTGAGTATTCAGGAAGAATAAAAGTTCATGAGCAGCACTTATATTAAGAAGAAATCTACCAGTATGAAAGTAATTTTAAGTTTCAGCAGATCATGGTAATGAGGGAGAGAGGGAAGAGATTCTCAGAACAGTCTGCTTTTGTATGAAATCAAAATTAAATTGCACAATACACCTCAATTTAAAAGTTAATCAGAAATTGATACATCAAAGGAAGTAATTAATTCTTACGAGCATTATTCTAACTGCTTTTAAATGTATACAGTTAATGAGATTAACAAATATCACTAAGAAGTTTATGGAATACAGTTGTTATACTGACCAGATGCCCCTTAATAGTTGCCCTCTAATTCAGTTGCTTTTGATAGAGGTCTTGAACCTCTGATTTAAAAAATAAAAGTGCAAGAGGAACTCTTTCCTCTCTCTCTTTCCCTCTTTCATTGTTGCTCTTGTATTAGTGAAAGGTATTTTATCAAATGTTTAGTTTCTATAAATTTTTTCATAATGTAAAATTGTAGACAGACTGAATGGAAGCCACTGCTTGCTCACCCAAACACTGGAGCAACGTGAAATCATATGAAACGTGGTAAAAAATGTCAGGGGAGCATCTCTTTGTACTTCAGAGCAGCAACAATTTATATGGTGACTATTATAGAGGGAAGCAAACTTGGTTTTTCTAATGTTTTTTTCCATTTGCATGCAATTTCGCAGATCTTTGGATCAGAGAGATCAAGAGATCAGCCCATGAGCTTCTGAAATTCTTAATGACATGACTAGGAATTCTGAGGTTTAGATGCCAGTCCTTCCTTCACTTACTGTAATGTGATACTGAGTCAAACCTTTCTATGTCTTAGAAGGTACGGCAGCAAAAGATTTTGCTGGGATCCCCCCCTCCCTTTTCTTGTTCTTTTAGCATCTCAGTAAATCCAGCAGGGACATTACTGTTCCTCATGATGCGAGCATACAATACAAAATGTAGTCATGCAGTTTAAATGGGGAATTAATCAGCATTCAGAGCCATAGGAGATTGACAGGGAGCTGGCTCTGTCAGTCATCTGCAGCAGGACTCTAAGGCCTAATTTCCCTAAGTGAAAATGTGCTTTCAAAATTGCAATGCAATTTTCAAAAATGGGAGCTGAATATTTAAATACTCATTCTTTCAGCATGACTGTTTGCTGTCCAGCTGCTGCTTATCTCTATCTTTGTGTCTATTGGGACATGGGAATAAAGGGGGGGCATTCTGCATTGCAGTTGTCATATTAGTGACCCCCAAGGCAAAACACCAGTTGGTTGAGTTGCAAGTAATCCAAATCTTGAGATGCTCTTTCAAGAATTTTCTAATTAGGTTTTTTTAAATTATTAATAATATCTTCCTTTTGCTCTCTTCCATATAAATCTGATGGACAAAAAAATGTGATGGAAGCTAATCTACCTTCCCTTTCATACACCAATGATTCCCCATTGACAGTGATCTTGCACACTTTAAGGTGAATATATCATTTCAGAACTTCATACAATATACCGATCCTCTATTTTTCCTGTCCATTATAGTGACAAGCATTTTAGTAGGACTAATAAAATAGTGGGCAATGAATTCTTAAAAAAAAGAACTGGATGAGGGGGGCTGCATGAAAAATAATATAAGGCATGTGACAACCTGGCAACAAAGATATATGTGAAACATTTCATGATTGGGCATTGACTTCCTGTTCTTGCTTGTCACCCCTGGCAGCCTGACCATCCTAATTCCAGTAGTTTGCACTGTGCCATGTGGCATGACAGAGATATGTCTATTTTTCATAGCATTTGGCACGTTACCAGGTGTTCAAGTTATGTCTCAACTTTTCACCAACTTGAAAAAGCAATCAGGATCCTCTCAAAGTATTTTTCATGTATTTCTCATTTGTCTGTTTCTTTTTTCTCAGACCAAAAAGGATACTGCACAGAAAACACAATTCATTTGAATTGAGCCAGTTGGGGCTGGATATCATTCAACACTAACATACTATAAATGAACAAATACATTAAACTAAAATTTCAAACAACAATTCAGATTTGCTATTAAAATCCAAATCTAAGTTCAGTTACAGATTCAATAGGTTTGGTTCTCACAGACATGCTGTATGGTTTAAATCAGAAAAGGAATTGGGCTTATGCTTCAGATTTCAAATTTCAAATCACATGATGAATTGATTCTTTTATTTAGTTATTTCTACATAAGGATAGTAGAAGAGTATGTTAGACATATTCATATGTCTATTTTTTCTGTAAAATTAACTGTTCTATAAAGAAAAAGCTTTAGTTGTGTAAAGCTCAGACCACTGGAGGTGTTGAATATAAAGTTATTAACTCAATATAAAGCACACCTTTTTTTCTCATAAAAGATCAATTTATTTATTTCACAGATGCTGTCTCAGAATTTATTAAACCATATCTAAAAAGGTTAAGAAACACAGGCTCACCAGATACTTCAAATCTTCATAGCTAAAAATAGATTTCCTGCCTTTTCGGAAGTTCCCTCATTCCATGATATACAAATGAAAGCTGCCTTTTCTTATCTTGCATGTATTTGTTTATAGTTTATTCCATGCAATAAACTTCACTAAAAGAAAATTAGAACCGTAGCAAAAACATTACCATGACAGGTCCTTAGCTAAACAAAGAATGTTTTCAGTAAAAGTAGAGTAACCACTGGAGCTGCATTTTAATTTGTATTGTAATCTTTATTTCCATTTATGAATTGCACTACTGAAGCTTGTAATAAAAATATTTGAATAAACTCATGGCATTCTATGACCTTGCACAATTTCATCAGTCAAACACCTGAAGAGTTATTATTAGACATTGCTCTTTTTAGTATAATTATATTGCTGATTTAAACTCACTGGAAATGTAAGAAAATGTTTTTGGAAGTGTGTTATTGTTCATATGTATAGTTCGCTAATATATTTATTTTATTATAGCATTATGAGATGCAAAGCAGAAATATAGCAAAAGGATTGTTGATCAGTAATATAATTCAGAAGAACTCAGATTGCAACACTCAAGATAGGGCTGGAAAAGCTTCTGCTTGAAATCCTGGAAGAATACTGTCAGAAAATCTATATTAGTCCTGAAGTATATTGTTGTGTTTAATGGTAGGTCTGGGTAAACCTTTGAAGGAGTGATTCAATTCAAAGGACATTAGATTGACTTATCCCTTTGAATCAAATCTTTGCACTGAAATTTCAAATTGATTCAAGGCATCAAATCGAGCTAGTTACCTTTGAATTGCTTCAGAAATTCAAAGGTAATCTGGAAAGTCAACTGACATTCTGATGCTTTCTGGTTTTGCAGAGCCTTAAACACTGCCATAAATTATTTTTGCATATAAACAAAATTGAGGAATAGTAGAATAGTGTGGTGGGCTCTCTGATAACGATATAAGGAATTAGTCAAAGAATTTATCTTTTTTGAGGGGGGAGGGAAGATCACTTACCAAGTGAAGAGGTATCCTAATTTGTCTGGATGAAGATATGTAGGTGGCCATTGCTGCTGAAGAAGTTTTCTTCAGTCTACTCTAGAATTAACTGAAGTACTACAATGTTTTCCCGAAAATAAGACACTGTCTTATATTAATTTTTGCACCCAAAGATGTGCTAGGTCCTATTTTCAGGGGATGTCTTATTTTTCCACCGAGGCCGCCCAGGACTGGAAGTCTGAAGTCTTAATATCAGGGAGGTCTTATTTTCAGGGGATGCCTTATATTTCAATGAGAGGCAAAACTGTAAGTAGGTCTTATTTTCGGAGGATGTCTTACTTTTGGGGAAACAGGATGGTTGCATTTTTACCCTGAACCTAGCAAAGCAGTAGTATTTCCAAGCAGACCAACTTTCAATGTTTGCTTCAATTTCATTTTCTGTAATGAATTCTGAATATATGCTGAATATTAATATTAATATTAATAATTGTTAATTATTAATAATTAGGCCAACTGCATTTATTTTATTATGAATTCCAATTTTGTATATGCTGTCTTATTTTTCCTACATCCCTTATTTCCTAAAAGAACGCTCCTTTTTATATGTAGAGATTTAACTTCATTAATTTAGTATGAGCATTTATTATGAAAACCTCCCCATGTCCAAGACAGTAGAATTATTGTATTAAGGAGAATGTCCATTCACATCAACAAGGATGCTAAATATGTAGACAAATCTATCACAAACTCATCTTGTAAGTACATATCATGCATTCAGAAAGTATTCAGACGACCTTTACTTTTGTCAATTTTGTTATGCTGCAGCCTGATTCTACAGTTGTTGAAATTCACTTTTTCTCATTAATCTATACTCAGTACCCCATAACAACAAAGTGAAAACATAATTTTAGAAATGTCTGTAAATTTATTTTAAAAAACCCTGAAATATCACATTGGAATAAGTATTCAGACCCTTCATTCAATACTTTGTTGAAGCACCTTTGGCAGTAATTACAGCCTCAAATCTTTTTGGGTACGATGCAACAAGCTTTGCACACCTGGATTGGGAGATTTTCTGCCATTCTTCCTTGCAAATCCTCTCAAGTTCAGTCAGGTTGGATGGCGACCGTAGGTGGAAAGCCATTTTCAGGTTCCTCCAGAGATGTTCAATAGAGTACAAGTCAGGGCTCTGGCTGGGCCATTCTAGAACATTCACAGAACTCCTTTGTTATCATAACTGTGGCTTAGAATCGCTGTCGTGTTGGAAAGTGAACCTTTGGCCCAGTCTGAGATCCTGAGTGGTATGGAACAGGTTTTCATTGAGGATGTTCCTGTACTTTGCTCCATGCAGCTTTCTCTCAACCCTGACCAGTCTCCCAGTCCCTGCTGCTGAATAACACCCCCATAGCATGATGCTGCCACCACCATGCTTCACTGTTGCGATGGCATTGGGTAGATATTGAGCAGTGCCTGGTTTTCTCCAGACATAATGTTTAGAACAACCGAATCAGGCTGCAGCATAACAAAATTGACAAAAGTGAAGGGAGTCTGAATACTTTCTGAATGCACTATGTAAGGAACTACTACACAGCTACTATCAATCAGCTGTTGTTATCATCGCTACAGAGTTCAGTACTGTGAGAATAGTTTTTCTTCATAGGGTTGTTATTTCAGTGTAAACAGTTACTATTTAAGGGGGATGGGAAATATACAAATTTATCACACCACTATCCTTACATTGTGTTTCAAAGATCTGGAACAATCTCTATGAGAAGAGACTACTTTGAGTCCAGAAGTCAGAGTGGACAAATTCCTATTACAACTGAGCTGGAAAAACTGACCCACTTGTTGACCCCAGACACCAAGATGGGAGCACACAGGTATGGCTCTATGACTAAACTGGTACCAAGGCACTGTATCTTGACCATGCTGGGGTTTGCATAATGGTTAATGCAAGTTGGAGGAACCTGCTCCCACTGGAAGGGAAAACATGAATGCATGTAGCATTTCTTTATCTTGTACGTAAAGTTAAGTTAAGGGACTGGAAAGATTACATCCATTCTGGCCAAAAACAATTTAGTCCAAATGCAAAAATGACCTGGCAGTGTACCATATAAAGACAGAAATAGATATATCAGTAACTAGTAAGACATTTGCTCCCTTCTCAAACTGGTACATTATTGCGCAGAAAATGAAGGAATATTTGTTCTCAGCAGTGGTTGAGTGAAAAAGTTTGTATCAAAATCTCTTTGCTGATGAAAATAAAAGACTCTAGAAATCAACCATTGTGTGATCACTCAATATGATGCCTATGGTTTAATTTTACATATATGCGCAATTTAAGTAAAACTTTACACTTTACACCTTACATTTCTGGGCTCCCAAACTGCCCTACTGGAATTGTTTCCCAAGCTTTTATTTTTGCCTGTTATTTGAACTACATTCTCACACCCATTCTAGATACCGAGCCATTTCATTCATAATAAAAAATCAGTGCACAAATACAAAATAATGTCAAAAGTAGAAGAGAAAGGAAGGAAATGGTTCTCAATGGCAACTGTGGTTCCTATTAATTTGGTGTCTTTATAAAATGGCATCTAATCACCGCAAATTAGCTTTCATGAATGTCAGGATTAAGTGCTGTCTCTTGCGTCATTATGAAGAGAGTGAGAATAGTGGCTCTAGTGACCCTGTGGGTCTACCTGAGGAGAACAATGATGTGTCTGCCGAATTTTCTCTCACTAGTCTTAATGAGTTTAAAATGGAGATCTAAGATATAATCATAAAACAGGAAAATATTGATAATGAAACTATGCAATAGCATGTAACATAAAATATATTACAAAATATACTCCAATAAATACAACCTCGCCTAATTTTGTGCTCTCCGGACTGGTATAACTCCAAAAGCTATTTTTCGCATCCGATCCAGTAATGAAAACAATTGTAGTCCATCTCAACTTGGAGAACAGCAGATTGTGCAAGGCAAGTCTCAGACACAATAAACTTTTCTTTGGATTATTTTAAGACAGAGCAGCACTTAACAGAACACTTAGTAGTTCTCAAATCATATTGAGGGGAAACACTCCACCGCAATTCTGACCATGCTTTAGAACAAACTGTGCCATGACTCTTTTGAGAAGATTTTATAGCATGATTGAGAAACATAATTCTTATCAGAATTATTGCTGACATCACGAACACTGCTACAATTTATGCCTTTTATTTAACAGAAGAATAGTAACAGAAGGTTTGGCTCACATAAGAAAAGCCACTGGTATGGTTTATCCCCACCAGCATTTCCTGATTTTCAGGAGAGAGTCAAGTTATGACTTTCTAGGAAAGATATCTATTTTCTGATGTTCCTGGGAAATTCAGAATGGGTATACAATGTAGAAATCTCTAATCAAAAATAATATTATCAAAGATCTCATTGGAGTTTACTATTCCAATCTATTCAGAAATATATTAAAAAACTTTTTTTCCAAAATGAAGTGTTTTTTAAAAAAATTAAGTCATATTTTATTGGTATAGTTTGATGTCTAGCAATCAAATACATGAATAAGATTAATAGCTAAAAAAAACCAATCCAGAAACAAGGAAAGATCATTCACGGATTTATCCCAGCTAAAATAAGAAAAGGTATCTGAACTAAAAGTTGTTAATTATTAGATCTGTTGATTACTAATTGGATACAACAATGCCTTTACCTTCAAAGCAATAAGTTTGTTTTTTAAAACTTCCATTAAAGAATTACACCCATTTTGTAACACTTAGATAGTTGGTGATTACAGTTCAAGTCCATATTGTTCAAATTCAGTTTTCAGAATAAAGAAAGTTTTTTAAAAAGACTATAGAGGAAGGAAACATAAGTATTTCTACCCTCTTTTAGTTTTGCCTTCCTTCACTGCCAGAATGGATTTCCCAACAGCCCCAAAGAAAGGATGTGGTAAAAAAAAAATTCCTTTATATGTTTCCTAATGATGCAAAAACCTAAGTTGGTAACATAAGGCAATTATTACGCTATCTAATACCACTATACCATTTATGTTGTAGAACAGATTATGTGGTGGTTAACATGCGAATTAAAGGATGCCATTCTGCTGCTGCTTGTAAAATTTAGGTTGCATCCAATGTAAATTTATTTTTTTAAAAAAATGTTATCAACTCAAAAGATATATTCCTATATCATATGTAATATGATTTGCAAAGTTCATGTAGCCCTAAAGAGTGTCTGGGATCCAAAGAAATGTTTCTGGCTACTCATTCAAGTGGATATTGTCCACTCACTCCATCAGACTAATAGTTTTTGAACCATTCAAAAATATGGTTTTTCATGTTTGGGTTCAAAAAGCTGGCTGACAATCCTGCTTGAGTCTTAGAACTGTTTGTACTTTTGCCAAGTTACTTGAAAGGTATTCCTGTTTACCTTTGACATATGTTAGGATACATATTCACAGTTATTGAAACAGCAGTGTTTGTAAATATTATCAAACATCAAGGATACCTACCGTGTAGCAAGTTTATGGCAAATCACACCAGTATCTGTTATGACTTCGCTCAGCTTCAATTCTAGATGGACCTTTCCCTGAAATGTAGAATTGCACAAAATAAGTCTGTATGTATACAAGTGTGACTGGTAAAATAATACAAAAATATTGAGGTCATTAATGGACAATATAAAATCTTGCAATTCAGCATCAATCAGGCAATCAAATAAATAACAGAAGGAGGGAAATCAACAGCAGATAGTTTCAAGACAGATATTTTAGTTCAATAGTTTAAATACAAAATGTGATTATATATGCCTCTAAATTGCTGTAAATTAAATATAAGTATCAAATGTTTATATTCATATAAGCTATAATTTAATTTTAAATAATTTAAATAATACAACTCTAAATTGCCTGTAAAGAATTAAGAATAAATGACAGTTGTGTTGACGATCAGGAAAATCCACAATCCATACTGAGCCAATTATCACCTCAAGCAAAAAATTAAAAATCCAGAAACAGATCAAAAAGGATAAAATTTTATTTTAAAATTTTGGGATTTTCTATCCCCCCCCGCAAAAAAAGAAAAACAAGCACAGTATATGCTTACTTCTTCTTCCTGGCAAATTCCCAGAGAGGATCGGATGCACTTTAACATTGCTTCTCTGTACAACCTAGAACAGAGCCTAATCTGCATGATTAGAAATTCTTCATCCAAGAATATCATCATCTACAGACAAATTGGGGAGTTTTATCTGTCTTCTCTGATGAAGACTTCTTGCAAATTTTTACCTAACATTAAGTACATAGTGTACGTTGTGAGAGTGGCTCCAAAGTCAGTTTATCTCAGAAATGAATAGCATATTTTCTGTTTTGCAGTCTGGAAAAAAGTCTATTTGGTTACCTACAAAAGAATGTATTTCACAACTTCCATCCCTATATGTGATGAAATAAGATTCGCACATATGAGTTTACCGTTGATTTAGCTAAATCCTTTGTGAGACCTGACAGGAAAATAAAATGCAGCATGAAAATGTCAAGCACTAAGGGAAAACTATGAAACTAGCCATAGAAATTAATTTTCAAAAGCCTAATGACAGTGATCGGGCATGGGACATGATGGTTCAGAATATTAAAAAGTATTTTTTCAAAACACCTTCCTTTTCAAAACAAGAAGGGGGAAGTACTATTATTACTCAGATATAACAATTATAAATAGAGCTACATTCAAGATTTTAAACTGCTGGGCTAAACAAATTTCAGTTTTAACAGATTTTAAATGTACCTTTTAAAAAAACAACAACTCACAAGCAGCGAAGCAGCACCTAGCTGACCTTGGCTAATCTTAAAAAAGCTAAACTGGGTCATAGTTAGGAGGTGGGTCAGAAATTATAGTAGAAAATCCCAAGACACTTAAATTGTGTGTGTGTGCGTGTGTATGTATGAATGAGTGAGAGGGTAATTGGCTTTTTCATGCGGTTTTAGTCTTGTAAACTGCCCAGAGTTTTTGTGAGTTGAGTCATATACATTTGTTAATAAATAAATAATAAAATAAAATAAATATTGCCAATTATAAAAAATATTTCCCACCAAAATAACAACTAGAAGCCATGTTCCACATTTAAGAAACCTTGATGTCCATCATGCTGTATCCTCTCCCTCTCCACCATCAATTGTTGCCAATAACATGGAGAGAAAGATGAAGAAATGCACAACATCAGGAATAAGGAAATTCTGTACTTAGTTGTTATCTGTTAAGCATAAACCTTTCTCCTTGTGCAGAGATGTCTGATGAGTTGTCATAAAGATAAAGATGGTGTCTGAAATAGGACAACTGAAGTTCCATCAGGTTTTTAGGTGCCTAACAGCTCCCATCTTGAATTGGACAACCCCCTTTAGCTATCCCTTGCATAAATAGGGAGGCTTACGAGAAAGGTAGAAGGATAAATCCAATAATTTTCCATATCTTGTCAGTCCCTATATGGGTGGAAGAGCAGCCCTTTTCACCAGAGGCCTTTTTGTGAAGATTCTCTAGAGGTGGTCCACACTTATGAGCCAGAATTTTCATCATTAAGTGAAGTGGTTTCTAGGCGAAACATTTCATGATTGCACTGCTTAGAGACGAGGAGATGGGCGGATGGATTGAGTTGAAGCACACACTGAAGTTGTAAATGTGGGTGGGCTGCCAAGAGCTGAAATTCTGATCACACAATGGTGGGACGCTGCAATCAATAGCTGTAACTATTTCCTTTCCTTCTTCCCCTGTATACAGCTGCCATACAAGAATAGTGCAAGAATAATATTTGGAGAGAGAGGATTACAATTTAACATAATTTCAACCTTTGTACTTCAGTCCAATACAGACTGCTAGCAATGCCATGTGAAGATGACAACTGCAATTACTCAGGCATTTCAAGGGTTCAAAAACATCATTACATTTTTCTAAATTAATCTGCCCCATAGCCATTTATTTGTACTCATATATATGTCTACAACAATAGTGTACGTACCCGACCACATGTTTATTGGACCCGTGCCCTTCCTGGCTGGTGCTGGCCACCCGGGAAGTGACACGAGGCTGGCTC
>JANHFO010003363.1:82898-95699 GCA_032468095.1 Pareas carinatus
CATCTCCCTCAGCTCCTCGGAAAACCAAGGAGCCGGGTTGATTCTGCACCGGGTCAGAGGCCGCAAAGGCACGACTCGATCCAAGGCGCCCCCAGCCGCCCTATTCCAGGCAGCCACGAGTTCCTCGGTCGAGGCGTGGGACAGAATTTTTAGAGTGGTTTTAAATGTATTTCACTAAATCTTATTATTGATGGATATCATTTTATTTTCCCCCTATTTTTAATCAGGCCGTCTGTAATGTTTTTAATTGTTTTTTGTTTGTGTCTGTATTGTGTTTTTACGATGCCTGTGAGTCGCCCTGAGTCCTTCGGGAGAAGGGCGGGTATAAATAAAAATTTATTATTATTATTATTATTATAAATCTAGAGCTTTGGTATTTGTTGTCAACTTGTCTGTTTCCCTTTGTTTTAATGCAGTTGCCTGCTTATGCTCACATCATTGTGGTGTTGCATAATATATTTTTTCATGAATATTTCCTGCTATTTCCTAAATAAAAACAATAACAGCAATCCGCCAAGTCATTTTCTATTCTTTTCAAAGAGATTTGGAAAGCAAGCATTGCATTGCATTGGCATGAAAGGAAGAATACTTCTCATGGTCTTTTTGCTTCAGATTGCCCTTATGACCCAGCTTCTCAAAGATCTAGTGCAGTCTGAGGGCTCTTTTCTGAAGCAGTCATCACTGAATTGGTGCTCTTTTGAAATTTGTAAATGGACTGAGTTATGGAAAGTGAAATAGAGTTTGTTTTTTTTAAATGCCAGCTGAACGTCATGATCTTGTTTTGCCCTACAGAGTTACCATTCTTGGAAACTACCATAGATCCTGATTGCAACATTATAAGAATGCTATGTCAAATGTCATTTTAGGGTTCCTTGAGAGATAAATCAGAATGACATGAGTTCTCTAAAACCTCCTGAAGATAGTAACTTTGGAAACAATTGTTCTAGAGTACATATACAACTGTACCAATTAGAATTTTAGTTTCCCAGGTTGCAGGCCTGGATTCATTACATCACAGTAAAAGGAGATAATTCTATTTGTACCATTGTTCTTTTTCATTTTCATTTTCGATGAATGGATAGATGGATGGAAGGAAGGAAGGAAGGAAGGAAAAGATGGGGGCAAATTCTTATTCAATGACGTGTAATATCTAATCTCTGTATAATAACTAAGATACCAAATGGCCTTTCAGTTCTTTAAAATTACATTTTCACTATAATTCACTCTATTTCCCCTACTTTCATCCATCTTCCACCATCCCAATAATAATCCCAGAAGGGTTTTGACCAAATAAAAGATGTGCTAATGATTATAAATGGTTCAAATATTCTGTCCAGTGAGTTTAAGTTAAGTGATAAAAGTTTTAAGTAAAAAGAAGTAATAAGTGGAATTTCACACATATTATAGCAATTGTAAAAGCATCCAATTTACATGGAAATAATGCAAAAGAATTTGGACCATGATGGTTTAAGTGAATCATTACATGCATTGCTGATACATTTAGAAATCTACAGCATGCCAAGTATGTTTCTTTTAGCATAATAACTCTTGTAATGGAGCCTTTAAAAGCTTTAAATGTATAGTTAGATTAACCTTTCCATTTGGATTTTGATATTGAAAAAGAAGAAACAGGCAATCTTTAAAAAGCCAATTAAATCTATATTCATTTTTCCTTTATCAGTGTATATAGTTTCCCTTGAGGACCTAGCAGTCTAAGAAACATTATTTTATTTACTTGAATTAGACTGAAAATTGTTTAACTACATTAATCTTTTATATTTCTCAATAGTATTTGAGAAGCATGCTCAGTGTAGAAATAATGTTTCAGTGAACCAGGATATGTACAATGACTACAATTCTCTATGTGTTTACTCAAATGTAAGACCCACTGCATTTTGTAGTTCTGTATGTGTGGGAAAATTGGACTACTGTAAATATCTCAATCTCTACCTACCTTTAAACCCAGTCTTCCCCAGTGCTCTGGTTTTCACACTTAACTGAGTCATGGATGGATTTAACATACATATAATCCAATCCATGCTGGGGTTAGTGAAGTATAGTTTTAGCTCCAGATCCTGGTGTGTTCCAAGTTAATTCAGTCATCAGAACAAAACAGGATTAGCCCACTCTTTATGCTTCAAAAAAAAGTCCTAAAGCAGTTCATATAAAAAGTTTTATATTGGGGTGGTCTGTTACCAGGTGTTGAAATCACAACATCAAGGACTGTAAAAGATCAATTTACAGTATATTCCAATGCCAAACAAGGCCATGGCTGAAGAATGCTCAAACTATAAAAGTGCATTCTTTCATTCTTCAACAACACATGGAATGAGAACTGTCAAGCTGATTTCATAAGAGGGAGACAAGGTATCAAATTGCTAACACCCTTTGGTAATGGAAAAAGCAAGAAAATTTTTAAAAGATGTATATGTTTCTTTGTTAATTATGTAAAGACTTTAAACTATAATAAACTGTGGATATTTCTTAAATTATGAGTATTTCAGGCCTACTAAATATCTGTATGGTAACAAGAGCAACATGGCTAAATGGTTCAGAAGTGGGAAATGAGCTGATATTGTAAATTGCCATTTATTTAACCACATCATAAGAAATGTATGAGATGATCAAGCTGAACCTGAGGGAGGTGAGTCCCTGCACACCGCACAAGAGATCTTAATCCAGCCCACTTTGCATGCCTTCTTAACCCCCACTTATTTCTTTTGACCATTAGTAGTTCAGATTTTTGTACAGAGCTTAAGCTTGCATGGCATAGGGTATCTGCAAGAGCACCTGTTGCCTACAATTATTTCTCACAGGCCAGTCCGCTCCCACAGTGGGTCTTGTCCAGGTGCCGTCAGTCAGACAATGCCGACTGGCGGCCCCCAGGGATAGAGCCTTCTCTGTGGCAGTGCCAACCCTATGGAACGAACTCCCTCCGGAGATCCGTACAATCATCGATTCCGGACTTTCTGCCATGCCCTCAAGACCCATCTGTTTATCAGGCCAGGCTGTCCTGATTCTCTAGGGGTTTTAAGATACGCTACCCCCCCTTGCCTATACTCTTTTATTAATTTTTAATTTCGGTTTTAAATTGGTTTTAAAAATTTGTTTCCTGAATCAGCCTTCAATTTTTATTGTAATTTTAAATTGTCTTTTAAAGGTGTCGTTTTTTGTTGTTTGTCATTTTTGTAACTGTTTTTTATATGGCTGTGCACCGCCCTGGGTCCCTTCGGGGAGAAGGGCGGTATATAAATGTGAACAAATAAATAAATAAATAAATTTTGGCTCCTTTGGGGGGGATTAGTTGGTTTTAAATTTTAGAGTTCTTAAATGATTAGATATCAGCCCAGGTTTAATATGTTTTTAATTTATTTTAATATTGTATCATATTTTTTAGATGGCTGTGCACCGCCCTGGGTCCTTCGGGAGAAGGGCAGTATACAAATTTAAATAATAAATAAATAATAAATCTTTATTTGAACTGCTTGAATCTCTGATTTTCCTGATGCTTGAGAAAGAAATGCTGAAATAGAAGAAATTGGAATTAAAATTGCTTGGAGTAATGTAAACAATATCAGATATGCTGATGACACCATTTTGATGACTGAAAGCAAGGAAAATTTAAGATACTGTTTATTTTTGTGTTTATGTATTTTATTAGTTTATCAAAATATAAAATACAAAGATATAAAGAAAATTGAAAATAGTGGGAAAAGAGGGAAGAAAAAGAGGAAGAGGAAAAGTGTAGGATAAAAGGGAAGAGAAAAAGAAAAATATTAACTTCTGACTTCTTTTGGTACAATAAGTAAGAACATACAATATTAACTTTTTACTTTTACCTAATAACATATACTAGCCAGTTCTATAACAACAAACTTATCTACTCAGCAAAATCAGCAAAAAAGTTTCATTTTTCCCGCCTGAAGCACAAAGTCCAAAAAGAATTCCCAAGTAGAAACAAAATTAATTGTATTCTTTTCTTTAATCAAAGAAGTCAATCTAGCCATCTCTACTACATCAACTTTTGCAGTCATTCATCCAAAGTATCCTTCCATTTTTGTACATAAAGTATTATTGCTGCTGTCAGCAAGATATTGGCTGATGAAAGTGAAAGAAGGGAGCAATGCTAACTCTGAAAACAAGCAGAGAAGAAGTCAAGCTTTTAACAGATTTTTTTTCTTCCTAGGCTCATATATTCATAAAGATGGTTACTGTAGCCCTGAAAGAGACATCAACTACTCAGGAAAAAGACTACAGTACAATATACACATATAGACAAAATTTTACCATGCAAAGGCATCATGCTGAAACAAAGGTGTTATATTCTCAGTTCTTAGGCATGGAAGACATAAGTTGTAGAATTGAACACAGGTTTATTGTAGCAAAGCACAGGCATATCTTACAGCAAGCAGGAACATGCTCGAAAAGCCCAGCAATTTTGCTGTGTAACGGGCTTATTATATACCAAGTGGCCTCTAGGAGGCAGCCAATAGGCAATTAGGAATTTTTCCCGTGCAATGGACCCCTGGAGACAGCTAGTCTGGGCGTACAGGCTTCTACTACTTTAGGTAATGACTAAGCAAATTACATTGAGCTCAATACATTACACAAGCTGTTTAATTATGGCTATCATTTTTAAAACTGCAATATATGGCTTTTATTTATTTATTTATTTATTTATTTTATTTATTTATGTTTTTATACCGCCCTTCTCCCTGAAGGGACTCAGGGCGGTGCACAGCCATCTAAAAACAAGAGTCACAAACAATACAATACAAAAACGCATCATTTAAAACAATTTAAAATATATATATATAAGTCATGGGGCTAAAATTTAAAAGCCGGGAAAATGCATCCAATTTAAAACCGGATCCAGAAATTTAAAAGTTGTAAGATATCTAAATTCTTCCATTTACGGAGACATAGTGTGAGTCAGGCCAAGCCAGCCTGAATAAACAGGAAAGATTTTATAGCACGGCGGAAGGCAAGGAGATCTGAAATAATACGGATCTCCGGGGGGAGATCATTCCAAAGGGTGGAAGCTACCACAGAGAAGGCTCTCCCACTGGGGGTCGCCAGCCAGCATTGTTTGACTGACGGCACCCTGAGGAAGCCCTCTCTATGGGGGCAAATCGGTCGCTGGGAAGTATTTGCTGGCAGAATGCGATCCTGTAAATAACCGGGTCCTAAGCCATGGAGTGTTTTGAAGGTCATAACAAGCAGCTTGAAGTGCACCCGGAAACCCACTGGCAACCAATGCAGCTCACGCAGGAGGGGGGGCAACATGGGTCCTCCCACTAGCCCCCATAACCCCCCACACGGCCGCATTCTGCACTAGTTGGAGCTTCCGGATGCGACGCAAGGGGAGCCCCATGTAGAGAACATTGCAGTAGTCCAGGCGAGTCATGACGAGTGCTTGAGTGACTGTCCGCATGGTGTTGCGATCTAGGAGCACAACTGGTGCCTGGTAATGGCTGCCACATGATCTGATAGGGACAGCCGAACATCCAGGAGGACACCCAAGTTGTGGACCCTTTCTATGGGGGCCAGAGACTCGCCCTCTATAGCCAGCGATGGAACAAGCTAGCTATATCGCGACGCCGGCAACCACAGCCACTTGGTCTTGGAGGGATTGAGCCTGAGTCTACTGCACCCCATCCAGATCCGCACGGCTTCCAGGCACTGGGACATCACCTCGACGGCATCATTGGGGTGGCCTGGGGTGAAGATGTACAGCTGGGTGTCGTCAGCATACTGGTGGTACTCCACCCCAAAGCCACGGATGATCTCACCCAGCGGCTTCATATAAATGTTAAACAGGAGACGCGAGAGGACTGACCCCTGAAGGGCTGAATCAGAAAGAAAAACAGATGCCTTTGAGTTGTGATTTAGAGAATTATTGAATTATAAGAAAATTAAATAATTGAACATTAAATGTAAAACCAAGAAAGGGAAAAATAGTGAAAAAGCTAAAGCTAAATGTCTTGAATATATAATGTGAAGACAACAGCATTGAGGAAAGCATTATGCCTGGAGCAAAATCAATAAAAAAGGAAGTGATGGCTAGGCACTATCACTGACAACACAGGCATGCTCTTACAAGGATTCAAAGAAGCACTGCCTGCTGACAAACTTGGCAAACTGATGTACAAATAATCAGAAGTGACTGAACAACAGATTGCATAAGCTGTATTGTGCAAATGCAACCTTTGATGCACTGTGATATAAGCACCTGAGCGTTTTATAAACTGAGTTAACTAAGATTATCTAATATAATCAAAAGAAACTATCACTTTTTTGTCTGATCATGTATCTTTGCTACCTTAATAACATCAAAGTCCTACTGAAATCTGATGTGCAAAACAACTTCAAAGTTGAGTTTGATGGATTCAACGTTTTGTTGAGGACTATGGACATTAACTGGTTCTTATATATTTATTTTTTTATTTTATTGAAAAGATTAAAATACAAATCCAAAGGAAAAAAAATAACATAGACAAAACAAAACAAGGAAAGAACATTATTAATGTCTCATTAAAACATTAAAAAAAGAAAAATGTTGATTAAAAGGACAAAAAACAAATACACCTTATCCTCCTTAGTTGAACACTGACAACTGTAATAACTTCTCCTTCTTGCAAAACAGGTCCAAATTATAAATTACATCTATTTGCAACCGAATTTGACCTGTCATACATTGTATATATGAAGAAAAATAATTAACAGGTTAATCAACAGCAAAATTAAAGTTCAAAATTAAAGTTCATTAACTAGTTCTAATAAAATGGCCTTTCAACCATGATGGTTTCAGATACATTTAACTAAGACCAAATGTAGGAGTGTAGAAATACAGAAAAGGTAATATTTTATATGTTGTCACTATTCTTTAGGTACAAGAAATATGACTTCAGCATATTTCTACAGCATTTAACCCAGGATGAAAATCTTATATGACTTATGGGTTACCCTATTACAAGAATTGTTGCAATGGTTGCATTTCCAGGTCACATTTCACAAGCACATAATTAATTAATTAATTTACCAATTTCATTTTAACTTATATAATCACAATTTGCTATGTCAAAATGGAATCACATGTCATCAGCAACTGTTATTACAAAGCAGCTGCCAAGTTCTTGAACCCAACACAAGTTCCAATGCTTGCAGACTATAGCACTACAGACTGAATTAAGTGACATTTTCCACGCATTCCTATAGTAGAATTGCAGCACCCTTTCATATAAACTAAAGTAGGGGTCTCCAACCCTCGGTCCATAGACTGGCACTGGTCCCTGACATGCCAGCAACTGGGCTGCACAAACAAGTCAAGCCCCATTTGTGGGGTGCAGGCAGCATTCAACACCACATCCCCTCTAGTCCACGGAAATCTTTCTCCATGAGATAGGTCCCTGGCGCCCAAAAGGTTGGGGGCCACTGAACTAAAGAGTAGCTATGGATGAAACAGTGCCAAGGGCCCCTTGAATCTGGAAGCCCTCCTATTAAATTTCAGATATTTAGCAAGGATGAGGTTATTCAGTGGTTAGAATTATATATACTGACGCAAAATATTCACTTTACTTCTCTTGTCAATTAAAACAGGTTCTCAGATTGAACCTAAAAAACCTCTAGATCAAATTAAAATATACCTTCCAAATTTCTAACCATTTGATTCAGCACTTATATTAGTTGTATTACATATCTTTGGATGCTCTACTACATGCTATAAAATAACCACTTTAATCAGAATCTGGGCATTACGTAAGATATCACTGAACAACAGACATTCTATAGCGTCATTTTTACTTCTCAGCAGATTCCTTTTCTCTATGCTGTGCAATTATCATATAATTTGTTTTTCCTATTCTCAGGAGAATGCAAAATAATGCATATCATAGAAACAGACTAAGATTAAATTTGATCTTTCCAATACAGAGTTCAAAAAGTTAAAGAAGATCGTAATATTAATATGTGGAACACATACCCATTCCAGGAAGAATTTCAAGTGAAATATAAAGAGAAAAATAAATGCTTCTAATTTCTTCTTCACCCTTACATAGCTGCTGGTTATTAACCTCTATTTTTTCCCTGTTTCCCTGAAAATAAGACAGTGTCTTATATTAATTTTTGCTCCCAAATATGTGTTAGGTCTTATTTTCCGGGGATGTCTTATTTTTCCATGAAGAAGAATACAGTACAAATAATGTCCCTGACCCCTGCCCCGCGTGACTCACTGTCTAATTGTGAGTCAGCCAGACTCTGTCAGGGCAGAGCGAGCAACAGGTGACAGTTTGTCCTGGCAGCGGTGCTGGCTCTCTGATTTAAAGAGACCTTGCAGTTCCTTTCTACTCCAGCTGCGCTGAGGCCAACAGTGAGCTGCGCAGCAGCGCTCGCTGTTATTGTCCAGAGTCCAGAGTTACGGTAGCTTTGGGGGGCCTTATTATTGGGAGGCCTTATGTTCGGGGAAGGCCTTATTATCAGGGAGGTCTTATTTTTGGAGAGGTCTTATATTTCAGCGAGAGGCAAAACTGTAAGTAGGTCTTATTTTGGGGGGATGTCTTACTTTTGGGGAAACTTACTTGCCTTTGCCTTTTTAGCCTTTGCCAAGGCATTTACTTAAATAATGCAATGTGGATTAGTTATTCCTTAGAAGTCGTTAACTGCCCTTTCACATGCATATTCAGAATGACAAAACAGTGGATATATTTGGCATCATTTTCATTTTATATAAATTTAAAGTGTGTTTATGCTTGAAAATATAGAACTACTATAGCATGTTGACATTGATCCAAAGTACCATGCTTTTATCTTCCACATTGGGATTTAAACGAAACTTTTATATTTAAAAAAAGGGAAAGACAATCAACAATAAAAACCCACAAATAGATAAATTAGATTGCTATTATGAATCTTAATTAACATAATAGTTAATTTCAAGCACAGAACTGAGTACAATTGACATTTAATTTAGAAAAATGGAAAATGTGTTTTTTTTAAGTCAGGCAAGGAAAAAAAAATCATAACTTCAAAAGAAGTGTTCCACAGTTCAAGAACAACAAATTCTTCCTGTTTATACAAAGTACTATCCTGTAAAAAAAGATAATCTGCCTTTAGAAGGTCTTTTATAGCTCTGGATATTTGATCTGATTCATAATAAAACAGGTGATCCCTCAAAAATGCTTATTGTTTAAACTCCTTTTAAATTTCAACAAAAATGATAACCCAATGATATTGATTTACATAGCCAGATGTCAAATCAGAGTATCCTACTCAGATATGTTGTCCAAATACACCTAAGGGCACCAGGTGGAGGACCAAGTAGATAAAACCTACGTACAAGCTTTTGTCAAAATAATGATCTACAGCCACAGCAAATACCTCACATTAAAAATGACAAACATTAGGCTTGGAGGATTTACTTTGAATGTTCCTAGTACACTGAGGTCTACTAACCAGAACCAAATGTAGAATAGTGATCTGCCAAATTGATGTAGACTAATAATTACAGAAAAGGATGCTTCCAAACACAACCTGAACCCCAAATTTGTGATCAATATCAAAACCAACCTTATAAACCATATGCACAAAGATATAATGAGTTTGCTTCAAGCATTCTTTTTTTCAGCATATTTATTGCAGTTAAGATAAGAGAGATTTCTAATGAAATACCTTGGAGGATTTCAAGCAGTTGATGATGTATGGCAAGTTGTCTAATATGTAATCATGTTAATTCTCTTCTGCCCTGTTTGACATATTATAAGCTCCTCTGTCCTATGGTGATCAACATACTAAGTCCTATTTGGTTTGGATCCAGAGTAGTACAGGTCATGTGACACTGGACCTTTTTCTATTTACACTTATTTCTCCCTTCTGCCTCAAACTACACTGGCTGGTCTTTGAGAATTTTACTAGTTCATATTGTGATGCTGACCTTTTGGCCACATAAAAGAACATCCAGTTATTTGAATAACTGGACTCATAGATTTATGTTGTTGTGAGATCAGCTTGATAATACAATCAGGTCTACTTAGTTTCCCCATATGTAATAACGGCCATCTTGCATTTCAGAGCTTTTTCCTATCGAACTCAAATTACATTGGAGTCTAAACCTCTGAGGATTTTTTTTAAAAGCTCCTGAAAAACCTTTTTTCAGATCCTTTAAGAAACTGAAAGAATAATCTTTTTTTGGAAAGGTTTTACAAGCATACAAAAACACAAAAAACAAATAAAAACCAAAACATTTTTTTAAAAATGTTTCTGCTCCGTTCTCAGATTTTTTAAAAAATCAAATTGTCTTGGTTTTGGTTCCTGTTCTTCAGGATTATTCCTTCTGCCCAATATACTTAGGTCAAGATTTGGTTAGTAACCCTTTGTTTAATGCCTTGACTCAAGGAATAGTCACATAATTAACAGATCACTGGTAACATACAAAACTGGTTAAATGACAGAATAAGCATAAGAACCAATTCTTACCTAAATTTATAATCTAAATTTTAACAGCATTGGAAACAAGAGAGAAAGAATGGGTGAGTTTTAGGGAATCAAGGGATAAAAATATGGGCTTATCAATAGCATTCAACCATTATAAATACCTGCCAGTTGCCAAGTGTCTGAATTTTGATGATATGACCATGGGGATACTGCAATAATCACATAAAAATGGCCATGTCACTTTTTAAAGTGCCATTGTAACTTGGAATGGTCACTAAACAAATGGACTAACTGTAGTCAGCAGTTGCCCAGAAATATATATCAATCCACAAACTGTCTAAATGTCAAATGTCCCAAAATTCTTCCATTCAAAGAAACTCTTGAAGCTAGGCATATTCAAAAGTTCATTGATTTACTAAGAAGGAAACAGGCACAAACGAAGTGATACGAATTCTGGAGCCTTCCCCTCACAGTATAGATACAATAAACAGATTTCTTTCTCACAGAAAGAAAACTATTGTTACAGTTACTGTCCACCTTCAAGAAACAACCTTAACTAGTGCTTAGAAATATGTAAACAAATTTAAACAGTTTAATTTGATTTAATTTAATAATTGGATTTATAGACCGCCCTTTTTCGTTAAAACAGACTCGAGGTGGCTTACAGCCAACAGTAAAATACAAAAATACATAAATTAAGAACATATTAAAAGTAACTATTAGTCGACTGACAATTTTAAAATAAAAAATCCTTAAAACCTAATTAGTTAAAATCGGGAATGGAGGAGGAAGTAGGGCTAGGCCAGACCTGCCTGAACAAAAAGATGTGTCTTAAGAGCATGACGGAAAGCACAGAGGTCAGTAATCATTCGAATCTCTATGGGGAAATTGTTCCAGAGGGTGGCGGCTGCCACAGAAAAGGCTCTCCCCCTGGGGGTTGCCAGCCTACATTGTTTGGTTGACGGCACCTTGAAGAGGCCCTCTCTGTGGGAGTAAATGGGTCAGTGGGAGGTATCAATTGGTAATATGTGGTCCTGCAGGTAACTAGGTCCTATGCCATGGAGCGCTTTAAAGGTGATTACCAGAACCTTGAAATGCACCCGAGAGATCACTGGCAGCCAGTGCAGCTTGCACAGGAGAAGCATCACATGGGAGCGCACCCTCGCTCCCACAATCCCCTGCGCGGCCGCATTCTGGACCACCTGGAGTCTCCGGGTGCGTATCAAGGGGAGCCCCATGTAGAGAGCATCACAGTAGTCCAGATGTGAGATGACCAAGGCTTGAGTGACTGTGTGCAAGGTGTCCTGATCAACTTGCGGATCAGGCGAACCTGATAACAACTCCCCTTGGCGACGACTGCTGTTTCCATGCTGTAACCAGGCCTGAAGCTGGACTGATGTGGATCCAAATAGACAGGTTCCTCCAGGTGCCAGGGGAGCTGATACGCCACCACACTCTCTACAACCTTTGCTACAAAAGGAAGGTTGGAGACAGGATGATAATTTACTAAAATGGCCGGGTTCAAGGAAGGCTCCCTTAAGGGAGGCTGGCAGGAGCCCCTCACTCATAGAAGCCTTTACTGTCCCCTGGAGCCGGCCCTGAGTCACTTCCCAGGAGGCCAGTACCAGCCAAGAGGGGCACGGGTTCAATAAACATGTGGTGGAGTTCAGTCAACCCAGAATCCTGTCCATGTTTTCAGGGGCAACAGAGTCAAACTCTTCCCAAACAACACTCACAAGAGTTGTCTCAGTTCTCATCCGGACCATTTCAGTCAAAGTTCAAACCAATCTGGATCCGAACGATCTTATCTTGCCGATAACCACTAAACTCCTCCGCCCAACCCTGCAGGGGATCTTCCCGCCCCTCCAATTGAAGAAGAGAATGGGTCACCCCAAACAGGGCAGAGGGGCGGTTATCTGCTGACGCGATGAGAGTGACAACATAGTCCTTCTTTGCCACCCTGATCACGTCAAGCTAGGACTTGATGTGCATCCTAATCAAAGATCAATCGGATTTGGAATGGCTGGCCCTCCAACTGCTCTCTAGGCATCTTCTCTGGTGCTTCATCCCCCTAAGCTCCTCGGTGAACCAGGGAGCCGGGGTGACTCTGCGTCGGGTCAGAGGCGGCAAAAGCACGACCCGATCTAGTGCCTCATCAGCCATCCTATGCCAGATGGCCATTAGCTCCTCGACCGAGTTGTGGGATAGAGCCTCAGGAAATGGTCCAACCTCCATCTGGAACCTATCAGAGTCCATTAGGAGCCTGGGGCGGAACCATCTTGTTTGTTCCGCCTCCCTGCGGCTGGGTGTGGCGGTAAAGAAGTTTGCCCTAAGGAGATGATGATCTGACCATGACTGGGGCTCAACCACTAT
>JANHFO010003364.1:13580-24516 GCA_032468095.1 Pareas carinatus
ATGATACTCAGCTGTACATCTCCACCCCAGGCCACCCCAACGATGCCGTGGAGGTAATGGCCCAGTGTCTTGAAGCCATGCAGGTCTGGATGGGGAGGAACAGGCTCAGGCTCAACCCTTCCAAGTCTGAGTGGCTGTGGATGCTGGCGTTCTGATATAGCCAGTTATCACCAACATTGGCTATCGGGGGTGACACATTAGCCCCTGCGGAAAGGGCACGCAACTTGGGTGTCCTCCTGGATGCACGGCTGTTTTTAGAAGACCATATGATGGCCGTGGCCAGGGAGGCTTTTTATCAAGTTCGTTTGATTCGCCAGTTGCGCCCCTTTCTCGATCTGGACATCCTATGCATGGTCACTCATGCCCTGGTCACTTCTCGCCTGGATTATTGCAACACACTCTACATGGGCCTCCCCTTGAACTGTACCTGAAGGTTGCAGGTGGTCCAGAATGCAGCCACATGGGGGGTTGTGGGGGCCAGGGGTCATACCCATATGACCCCCCTCCTGCGTGAGCTGCACTGGCTTCCTGTGGTCTTTCAGGTGTGCTTCAAGGTTTTGGTTATGACCTTTAAAGCGCTCCATGGCATGGGACCAGAATATCTGCAGGAAGCCTACTACTAGCCAATATCTCCCACAGGCCAGTACACTCCCACAGAGAGGGCCTCTTGAGGGTGCCATCAGCCAGACAATGCCAGCTGGCGACCCCCAGGGTGCGAGCCTTCTTTATGGCAGCTCCAGCCCTTTGGAACGAACTTTCCCCGGAAGAACGGACCATTACTGATCCCCAGGCCTTCCGTTGAGCCTTAAAGATGTTTCTATTCACCCAAGTCGGGCTGTCCTGAACCCCTCTTTTATAGGGTAATTTGGTTTTAAATTTTAATTTAATTTTCAATTTTTATCCAGCCAATGTGTAATTCTTTTAAGGGTCTTTTAGTGTTGTATTATATTTGTGTTTTATTCTGGCTGTACACCACCTTGAGTCCTTCCGGAGAAGGGCGGTATAAAAATTGGGGGAAAAAAATACATGTTATCTACCATGAATCAGAAATTACTATTTTTTCCTAAAGTGGGTGTTGAATCACATGAATATTATCAAAGTACATTTTTTGTAACATCATACTTACTCTTATGTTAGAGACTGAATACTATTTGATACCAGAACAATATATGAGAGTGTCTAACTACCCCAAAAATCTTTCAGCAGGACAGAGATCAGTGCTGTTTTTGTAAGAAAAAATTGCCAGAACTGTGTTCCGGTACGTTCTATGACAAAAAAGTGTGTGTGTGTGTGTGTACATACATCTCACACACACAAAATCTCAAAACTGCACACAGGATAACAAGTTACTGTTAAAAGGAGCAAGGAGAACATCACAATTATTTCACTCTTTAAAGTATTGCAGAAAAAAAGGGAGGGATTTTCTTCAATCGCAGCTCGTATAGTAAACCCTGCGGGCCACTGATCCTCCAAGCTTGATTTAAGCCCAGTCTCCCCTTCTGCTTCTGCTTGACAGCGTTCATTCTCCATTGGAAAATTGCTCCTCCGGCTGCTCTTCTTCATTGGATGACTAATTGCTTTATTGAGGCGTTTTCGTGAGAGACAGCCGGCTGGAGCAATAATATGCTGTGCTAATCAAAGATTAGATCAATCAACATAAAGATCCTCCAAAGAATCCAGCCACATCGCTGCAATGAAAGGCAAGCTGGCCCTGAACAGTTGCTCTTGACTGGATTCACACCAGGATTTTCAAAACTTGGGAAATTCATCAGAAAAAAAGATGTCAGAATGCCATTCCGGTGCGTTCCGTGACAAAAAAAACCACAGACAGAGATGGTGGTCACCCATCCACAATGTGAAAGCCAACTGTGGAGTTTAACTGGGCACTATAAATATAAATAAAAACCTTTCTGCTGTATCTGCCTCCATTCAGCCTCACAGCATGATTCTCAGATTATGCGAGATCTTTCTCCCTGGGCCCATTTATGATTACCGAGGAACATTAAGGATAATGACAGGCCCATATGGAGAAATGCTTAAGTGCTGAGAGAGTTGGGCCCTGTCGTATTTCAGCTCATACCACTGGTTTCTTTTTATGAGGACATTATTTTTAAAGAGAAACCAATTACCAACCTAAACAGGAGAAGAATCATGTTAGTGTACAGTAGTCAAGAATCATGAGTCTGGTAGCACTTTTGCAAACAAAAATACGCTTACGTCTTTTAATAAAGTTTATTAGTTTGAAATAACGTTATCAGGCTCCTGGGGGTTTTTTGGGTTTTTTTTGGCATCCTTTAACTTTTAGAGGCTATTAATTAATAAATTAATCTAATAAATTAAACTCCTGAAAAAAACTACTGTATTACATCGATTATAATACATGTGGTTTTTTTTGTATTTTGGTGTCTATGTATTTGTGGTGAGTCTTATACTTGAGGTGCCAGCAGGGGGTGGCCTTCTCAATTTTTTTATTTCTAACTTAGAAAAATAAGGGTGTGTTTTATAATCAGTGGCGTCTTATAATCAATGTAATGCGGTGTTTGACTTTTATGCAATCCTGTCTATGTTTATTTACAGTTTCAGAACAATTTGGAAATTGCTGAGTTTAAACTGAATGTATTTTTATGATCTGGATCTGTCCATTACGGTAAGACAGTAATGTCGATCACCTTGTTTATTTCTCAAGGACATCTTTAAAGCAACTGAAAGCAGAACGCTCTGAAGCCACATCAAGTGGCCTGGCATAACACAAGCTCATAGTAGAAGTTGACATGTTAGGTGCCCTGACTTTAGAAGCTGTATATTTTTTTATTCAACCATTAACATGAAACTTTAGTACAGTAACACACATCCTGACTTCAAACCTTACATGAAGTTATGGGTTTTAAAAAATTATTTGTTAAACTAGCTATAGTGATCTAGTTAGGCCATAAATCAAAAACACTGAATAACTTACTACATAGCTTATCATAATGCATAGTAGTCTTTAAAACACATTATCATCATTTAATGGAATAGTTTAGCCAAGGACACATTTATGGTTACCTGAATGATTGGTCTACAAAATTTCTTTTCTCTTTATCTGTTTTCCATACACAGTTTGTAAAACCACTAATGCATTTTTTGAAAAATCAAATAGTTGCCATGCGGTATAACATTCAAACTTATATTTTGTGTAAGGTTGTGTGATTGCTTATTTCTTTCTGTTTATATCTGAAAACACAATATATAGTCTTATTAATGACATGTGGTAGCAAATTAGTGTATGATAACAGCACAGTTGGCACCATGTGGTAATTCAACTGAGAGAATATCAAGATCAACATTTCCTAAGGATTTGACCAGAGATCTCAAGCATTTAAACTAGGGTTGAAAATTTATCCCTTACTAGGAATTCAAATTTTGATTTTCAAATGTATCATTCAGAATCAAAGCACACACCATGAAGTGTCAACATCTGATGAAAGTAACTGTCTGAAATGTAAGGGTTGAACATTTAACAAATGTGAACTGGTGAACGTTCATTGTCTTTTAATGGAATGACCAAAATGCATGCTAAACATAATTCTGAAACTTTGCCCAAATACATATTCATATTGGTTTAATTTGGTCCATCTCCGTAACTTCTTTTCTTTGGCATTGACTTAAAGCTCACCATTGTGGAAGTAGCCTGCTAAACAAAGGTAGACAGAAGTACCTTTGCAGGTTATTCGTGGTGTTTTAGACCGAGTAAAAATTAATTCTGTTCTAACTTGGCAAACAAGATGATTCTAGGGTTTCATGTATATTAATTGTCACACTCAATTATTAAGTTCACTTCAGAGACCTTTGTATGCACAACGCATAAAATTCTAATGGATTCCTCTCCAAGCTTCCTGCTGGATTCGTTTGTTCATTTCAGGAAAGTAAGCTTCACTAAATACAATTTCCATACAAGTGCATTGCAGCCTGATTAGCTATCCTGAAATCCACCTCATTTAAAAGCTGTTTCCCTGTATTTATGCAAGCATAACCCCTTCTGTTGCCAAGAAACAGAAATTAAGGTGGAGACATGTAATAGGTGAGGTTGGAAGGGTTCAACTCAGGTAGAAATGCCACGAGAATAGGAGGCAGTAATCAAACGAAGTTTGCAGAATGCCAGTAGAGATCCAGAGTTCGCAGGGTGAGGATGCAGTTTTAGTTCTTCTCTCTCAATAGGACTCCTTGCCTTTTCCCAGAGAGGAAATGGATGTATTTCATTTAGCAAAGGGGATGATCTGTTCTCTATATATTTCTGGTTTCACCAGCAGGAATTCAAGAGCAAGGAGTCTCCAACTCTTTGAGAGCATTTTTTGGAATTCTGAGAGCATATTCTATCATGGTAAAATGTGATTCAGGTTTTCCAGAAAATAATTGAGTAGGTATTAGTAGTATGTTTGCCTTCCTAAAGATGGCATTGTGTATGTATCAACCCTTAGGCTACTTTCAAGCATAAAATGGAGGAACATGACAAAGATGAGTAGATGCCTGAACTATGAATGAGACTTCTTCATGCACAACTGTATACATTAATGGATGCTCTGAATGGCTTTGTGCTAATTGGGACACTAGTGGCATGCTTTGGATGGATAGTTATATGACTTTGTAGCCATGCTCCCATAAAAAGCATGGTGCATAACATGACATGGGTTATGTCATTCTATGACATGGGTGACATGATAGCAGTGTTCCAATAGCTCAGGGGTTGCCACAAAGAAGAGGGAGTCAAGCTGTTCTCCAAAGCATCTGAAAGCTGGACAAGGAGCAATGGATGGAAACTAATTAAGGAGAGAAGCAACCTAGAACTAAGGAGAAATTTCCCAACAGTGTGAATAATTAATCAGTGGAACAACTTACCTCCAGAAGCTGTGAATCCTCCAACAGTGGAAGATTTTAAGAAGAGATTAAGCCACCATTTGTCTGAAATGGTATAGGATTTCCTGCCTGATCAGGGGGTTGGACTACAAGACTTCCAAGGTCCCTTTCAACTCTGTTAATCTGAGGCTTGGTTTAACCAACATGCTAAGACTGTGCCTTCCAAAAGCACAACCAAGTTTATTTATTATTATTTGTTTCCCCTGAATGTGATGGTTTTATATGAGACTGCATGAATGAGCTACTCCACAGTTGTGCTGTTCTAGTCATCAATAGTAACTCACATTTATGTCTTTGTTTATAAGCCATCTAAAGTCACTAAAGTCACGCAGATAAACTTCAAGGTGTTGGTAACCACCTTTAAAGTGCTCCATGGCATAGGACCCAGTTACTTACAGGACCGCATTCTACTCAATGATACCTCCCACCGTCCTGTACGCTCTCACAGAGTGGGCCTCCTCAGGGTGCCGTCAGCCAAACAATGTCGGCTGGCGACCCCCAGGGGGAGAGCCTTCTCTGTGGCGGCTCCCACCCTCTGGAATGGCCTTTCCCCTTCTATTCGATCAATTAATGACCTCCGGACCTTCCGCTGTGTCCTGAAGACCCATTTATTCCATCAAGCGGGCTTGGGATAGCCGCCCCTTGTTTTCCGCTATTTAATAGACAATTTTTAATCGTAGTAATAATTTTAATTACTCCCCCTTTTTAAAACTTTTATGGTTCAGGCTTGATATAATCTTTTTTAAGGGTTCTTAAATTTGTATTTGTATTTTTGTATTTTTAAATTGTGCCTGTAAGCCACCCTGAGTCCTTTGGGAGAAGGGCAGGGTAGAAGTAAAATAATAAATAAATAAAAAATAAAAAATAAATATTGAAGCTACGCAAAAGTCACCATTGTGTCAACATATATATGAACTTCCTGATTACCCACTTGTGAGCCACACTATCTAACAAGCTGCAGTTCATAAAGATATGGTTATTTTTCCTGATTGTTAGATTTTGAGCCAGTAGAGGAAGGGAAGAGAATTTGAGGTTTTACTTGATAGTGTGTTAGGTTTTGAACAGCTGTATTGCATTTGTATAATGAGTTACACGATTAACCATACTTTGCTATACAAATTGTATTACTTTTAAGTTTTTCCAGTTTTGCTAAAAATCTAAAACTATTAATGGTGTAAGTCATATTAATGACTAAAGGATCAGGATGCCAGATACTAAATAAACTGTTTCAGTCCAGGGGAACCAGCAAGTTTCAATGCCTTGAAAAATGATCAGAGTCATAAGGGGTATGGCTTTGTTTTACAGAGATAGCAATAGCAATAGTGCTTAGACTTATATACTACTTTACAGTGATTTACAGCCCTCTCTAAGTAATTTACAAAATCAGCATATTTGTCTCCAAAATCTGGGTCCTCATTTTGCTGACCTCGGAAGAATGGAAGTTAACTAAGTCAATCTTGACCCAGTGAGAATGAAACTGCTGTGAGCAGAATTAGCCTGCAATACTGGATTCTAAACACTGCGTCACCATGACACAGAAGTCATATCCCCTAAGTCACATCTATATAATTGTCTTTAATGTCTACCAGTTTAAAGGTGCAATGATCAATTTGCTTTTGAGTTTGGGAGCCCTATTTCAAGACAGTACATTTCCCTTTTCTTTAGACTGATTATGTTTTGTGCAAGAACCACAGGGAATTGTGACTGAGTCATGAAGCAAAAAAAATGCATAGCTTTTGGCTTAATTATGATGATCAGCTAAATCTCAGGTGTAATTGCTCATATTAGTGTACAATTATTAAGAGCAGAGTCTATTGGTGTTCTAATCTCTTGTCGACATGCTTACTGCCTGTCACAAAAGCTTTTAAATATAAATTTGAAAGCAAAGCTGATAAGAGCACACTATAAATGATGACTAAAATATTATGTGGTATAATTGAGGAAAAACAGATTTGACAGTGACAGACTCTTAAATTTATGTCTCTAAAACATTTGGCTGAAAAGAGTACTAAAATTATTCAAATCTTTCAAAAAGGTGGAAGCTTTACTAGCTTTTAAATGAATGCAAGTGAGTGAAAGTTGGGAATTTAAAAAATCAAAGTAGTCTAGATCAGATATACCCCTTCCACCCTCAACTGAAAAAAGAATTTTTTTTATATTTTAAAAAACTGTTCTGGCCTAAAAAGACCCTCCATATTCTGAGATACCAAGGTTAGATTATAATGGTATGTTTGCAGCAATTTTAAGAGAAGTTCATAAGATGTCCAAATATAATATGAGCAATCCAGAAACAGCTTTAATGTCTAATTTATACTACTAGGCTGAACAAAGTTGCCCCTTTAAACCCCTGGGAAAATGTCGGATCTTCAGGACTCAGTTGAAAAGTCTATCAATAACTGTGTTGAAATAATTTGATTATGTTTCTCCCTGTGGTTATCTCTGTTCTGGAAGATGTCTAAATTAGGTCATATTTATCATCTCAAGGAATCTGCTAAAAAGTTTTCATTGGGTCATCTCTTTGGTATAATCATAACTGATCTCCCACTTGCTCTCTGTTTCTCTTACAGAGTCCAATCTACAAAAGAGACGAGGAAGAAATTAATAAAGAGAACACTTCATTTTCTTTCCTCTTACAACCCTGCAGTTAGAATGAACTGAAAAAAAAAAACAAGGCCTAAGGGCTATCTCCACTGTATGTTCTTTTGTTGAGTTGCCTGAATTGATAGGCATCTTAAGCTGTATAAGCACTCTACACAGTCACATCTGGCTGACTTCTCTTTTAGGGTGACTTTTATTTACAGTGGAGGCAAACATGGAATAGATAGAATATAGGTCATACTTGAATATATGGTAAAGTGGATAAAAGCATTAGGGCCCCAAACATTATGGTCAGTAGGTGGGTGGAAGGAAAAAGGTAATAAAATGTAAAAGAATAGATGAACTGTCATCCAGTCTGTCGTCGTTGTCCATTTTAGGAAATATTTGTTTCATCAAGATAACTTCTATCAGATATAGATAGCGATAATATTAAAAGCTTGTGTTATACTAATTTTTAAGTTAGATGAGCAAACAATAAGTATGAACATGAATGTGAATGTAGCTTCCAATGGATCCAACTAGATGAGGTGGTTCACTTTGTGGAAGCATGTTACCCTGCCACAAAGCATCAAATTGTTTAGCACAGATAACTCATTCTACGAATGCAAAATGACAAGCCATTGATGACATGCCTTGACAAATAATTTTGTTTATTGGACATATCAAAGTGACTTTCTACTTTGATTAATAGAAAAGTGTCTTAGAAGTAGTATTTCACATTGGATATAGTGAAATCCCCCGTTGAAGATCTGTACCATCTATTAAATAATTTCCCACCTCTGTATGCATAACACTATTTAATCTTCAGCCTGAACATATGAAAATAGCACACCTTAGCATTGCATATTGTGAGAAGGAAAGGCTCTTTTTTCAAAGCTTTCCTTTAATTTTCTTAGAATCCAGAAATAGCAATCTGATAAATTAGTAGAGACACTTCTTAAAACTTTAGGAAATCACTGAATCAATCCCAGTTTCCATTTCAGCATAATTATTAAAGAAACAAATTTATAAGAATCTGAAATGGTCATTTTGATAAAGTAAGGTAATGTAAAATGGATATGTGACATAAAACTAACAGAACTGTAATAATTCTTTGAAAGAAACTTGCATAGGCAGGGTAAGGTCTTCATTTTTTGCCCAATGATTGAAAAAAAAGGCAAGATGACCTCCTAAGGTACTGATGCAAATAGTTTCCAAGAAATCACACCAAACAGTAACTACTTTGAATGACCTGATCAGATGTTCTTCAAGTGATGCTTTACTACATGTTTAATATATGAATTATAAGTAGCCTCAAGAGGTGCCATCAACTAGCTAACTTTCTCTAAATATGAAAGTTAAGTAGCATTAGATTTTATTAATAATTGAATAGGATTCCATCTAGAAATGTCAAGGTTGCAGGGTAGATAAAGATAACAAGACGAGACAAAAAACAGGAACAGGAAGGCAAACTATTTCTGTGTCATGTCAACAAGACCTACATGTAATGCCCATGTAAGTCACAAGAAGTTTGACTCTATGGCAACTTTGGGCCTTGTTCTTGGTTTTAAAAATGTCATTTAGGACAAGCTAGATTAACTAACAACAGAGTAAAATCTTAGATATTCCTATATGCGAATAAGTTCTATTAAACTGACACACAATTCTGCTTTACTAGTCAATTGCTGTATAGTATTAATTGCATTTATTTGCTTCTGGAAATCTTTCCTTTCAAGTGTAAATGGTTTGAAGTGAACAGCAGTTTAAAAAGGAAAATTGTGAGGGTGAAAAATGGGGAAGAAGAAGAGGATGGAACTCTCACTGGGTTTCATCTAGTGAGAAAATGTCAGGCAGGCGCAAGATAGAGCAAATCAGTGTTTAAATCTGTAGAGAGCTGAATGATGTATAAGTCTACATTTGGTTTTCACTGCATCTTTCCATCACTCTAGAGCCATGGTGGCGAACCTACGGTATGCCTGCCACAGTGGGCAAGCAGAGCCTTCTCAGCTGGCACGCGCGCCAAGTTTCCCCAGAACCGCACACGCTCAGTCAAGTCACCCCAGAGCCATGCATACTCAGAAAGAAGTAGCAGTGCTGGGTGATGATGTCACGGGGCCATGCACATGGTCAGGAGAGAGTAGCGGTGCCAGGAGATGATGTCACGACTTGTCCAGGCACTTGGTGAATAAAAGGTTAAACATAACTGCTCTAGAGTATAATGATGCAGATTTACAGAAGGGTAATTTCTAGAGTATAATGATGCAGATTTACAGAAGGGTAATTTCAGCCACATATATATGCATGATGAAGAAAACAGTTGTGACAAATAGCTTAACAATCAGGGAAAGTGATGGCACTGCCAAGCTTTTTCTTGCAGTCTGTGCAGGTGTGAGAGATGAAGCATGAACAAGTGAGAGACAGCATTGTTTTCTTAGTAACTTATGGAATAAATAAAGCTCTTAAAGCTTTACAAATACTTGCCCAGAGACTTTCCATCTGAGAATAACATATAAGATTATTGTTGATAAGCCTTTGAAAAATACAACACAGTAGTACTTAAATGTTCTAATATGTCATTTTTCATAGGGACACTTTCTGAAAATTCTTGAAATAATTTGCTGATGTACCTTGACCTATTGTCTGATAGACAGCAGCAGGATGATTTTGTACCTATTCCTTGTCTACTGGAGCTTTCTAGAGGCAGAAAAGAAAAAGACTTCAGGCCAGGCATTCTTTGACCAACTACGCTGTTTTCCCCAAAACAAGATCTAACCAGAAAATAAGCCCTAATGTGTCTTTTGGAGAAAATAATAATAATATAAGACCTGGTCTTATTTTGGAGAAAACACAGTATTCAAAGCATCTATAATATCTCTCTGTCATCAGGGTGATTTCTGAAAATCCCCCAAATCATCCATTCCAGTCTACTGCAAGTAATAAAGCATTTTAGTCATGGATGGCCAACTAGGAAATTTGAAATACTGATATACCAACTAGCAAAGAATGTTCCTTTTTATTCCAGCCTTTGGGCATTTCCATATTTGTGTAAAAATTAGTTATAGGTAAAATGCATAAATAAGCATGCAGTATTAACAAATAGACAACAGTTAAAAATAGTCAAAGATTGATGTGGTTATTGCAAATGAATATGATGTCTTTCTTCTACAGTTCCTGGATATGCAATTTTTATTCCTGCTGCTTCTTGAAAAAAGTAGAAAGCAATAGCTTGTGATATGTATTTGCCAATATTGGATGTATGGATGGATGGATGGATGGATGGATGGATGGATGGATGGATGGATGGATAGATAGATAAATAGACAGACAGACAGACAGACAGACAGACAGACAAACAGACAGGGATGGGTTGATGGATAGATAGACGGGTGGGATGGATGGATGGATGGATGGATGGATGGATGGATGGATGGATAGATAGATAGATAGATAGATAGATAGATAGATA
>JANHFO010003364.1:83124-94443 GCA_032468095.1 Pareas carinatus
GCATCTCCACCCCAGGCACTTCAAACAGCCCCAAACTGAGCCACAGCAACGCGTGGCCGGGTCAGCTAGTGATAAATAAAAAATGAAGAAGCTAAAGTGCTCTGGGTATTTAGTATTCAAACAAAGAAGCACTTTCCATATAACACTCCAGATGGACAAAATGTCTGGGCTATAGATCTAACAGTACCTAGACATAGCAGTATATAAGAAAAAGAACTGGATAAACTCACAAAATATAAAGACTTGCAGCTAAAAATAGAATGACTGTCAAAAGAAATAGTATCAATAGTAATAGGTACCTTGGGTGCAATTCCAAAACTTCTGGAGCAGCATTTGAACACCATCGGCATTAACAAAATCACTATTAGCTAACTACAAAAGGCAGTTTTATTAGGAACAGTTTACATCCTATGATAATACCATTAAAACCATCAAACAACAATTTGTGTCTCTCTCAGGTTATTGGGAAGGACTCAATAAGAATGGATAACAATGCCAAATTCAGTCTAAACAATTGACTGATTGCAAAGAAGTATAATAAACATAATAACAGAAACAATGCAAACAATTGTTTGTGCAAAATTCAGCATTCAGAAGCTGATAATTTATAAATGCAGGTTCTGTTAGATCCATATAAGGATCTGGGAGGGAATTCCCAAGAGCGGGAAATCCCATGGACTGATTTGGCAGCACACCAACTTTGAATACCTTTAAAGAGCGCAGCCTGTGTGGCTAGCACTCAGTTCTGTATTCCCCATTGCAATTGAAATAAACAGTGCTGAAAGCTAGTCTGTCTCAGCTCCATGAACCCGACATCTTGGCTACAACACTGGCGACGAAGGGGGCCACGAGACAACAGACAGAAGCCAACCAGAGGGAGAAAAATGCAGACATAGCTGCGACGACCTCAGGGAACCAGCAGGGCGAAATTCAAACCGCTAGCAGAAAAGAGGGACGATCACGAGCAGAGATGGCTAATACCAACCTCGGGCAGATCCCTTTCAACTCGACCTTCAGACCAGAGATAGAAAACTGGGAAGAGTACATGGAACGATAACATTGCTACCTTGCGGCAAACGAACTATTAGATCTTCCGGACAAGAGAATGCGAAACCTGTTCCTCAGCCATTGCGGCCAGGTGGCTTTCTGAGCGGCTATAGCAATCGCTGCCCCAAATACAGCCAGTTCTATTCCCTGCAATGAACTGATTGAAAAACTCAAAAGACACTTCATGCCGCCACCTGCCAAACTGGTGAAGAGGTTCAAATTCAGGCATAGAAAACAGAAATTAGGCGAGCCGATAAGCATCTACCTGGAAACCTTCCATGCAATAGCAGTAAACTGTGAGTTCGCAGACATAGAAGAAGCTATCCTAGATCAGTTCGTCTATGGGTTGAGAGACAAGAGCCTAAAACGCCACCTCATGACAAACCTGAAGATAACACTAACCTTAGCAGTCGCCAAGGCAAGGACGGCAGAAACTTTGGCTACAGCAGAGGCGCAAATGGCTAAAATCCCAGATGATGATGACCAAACCCCAGGGAAAATGAACAGAGTCTATAGAGCTGCAGAATCAGACTCATCGTCAGAATGCAACAAAGACGAGGGGTTCAACAAAACATTCAGAAGACGTGAAGACAACAGACTGAAGTGCCCAGGTTGTGGCCAAGCGCACACCAGAGCTTCCTGCCCGTTCAAGTATGCCCAGTACACAGCGGCAAAAGAGGCCATATTGGCTGGGTGTGCAGGTCACGTGACCACTCGCCACATCTGAGCGGGAAAAATCCACCTACTGACCCCGGTGAACATCCACAAAGAACTGACCCAACCATCGTAGACCCCACAACAGATCAGTGAATGTGAACAGCACAATGGTCATCATGAGCAACAATGGCAGCCAAATCAAAACGATCATGATAACCGTCTTCATCTTCGGGAAGCCTTGCGAAATGTAGATAGATTCAGGGTCTGGAGTAAGCCTGATTGCCTGGTCGACCCTCAAGGATCTCCGACCCGAGTTATGGCAGGAAGACATCTCCAGAACAGCAATCACACTTGCAGACTACCAGGAGAACCACATCCCTGTCTAGAAGTACCAGTAAGATGCCACAAATTCAGAAAGACTCTTTCCATTCTCGTGGTCAAGAAGAGACTACAGACACTTTTGGGACTAGATTTGTTCGAGGCTTTGGGGTTGGGAGTCATAGGAGTCCATGCTACCCAGATGGAGGGCATCAACAGCCTCATTCAGGAATTTATGGACATCTTCAGCTCACAGCTAGGCAAGTATAAAGGGACCCTCATAGCATTCAGCCTAGACCCTGCAATAAGCCCTATCCACCTTAAAGCGTGCAGAGTTCGCTTCACTTTAAAACCCAAGGTTGAGGCAGAAATAGAAAAATAAATACAACAGAGGATCCTAGAGTCCACTAATCATGCTAAATGGGAAATCCCAATAGTAACCCAGCTCAAAAGTGACGGGTCCATTAGAATCTGTGTGGACTATAAAAGCACACTAAACACAGCATTGCAGCCAAGCACCTATCTGATCCCTGTGGTCCAGCATCTACTACACTCCCTGGGGCCAGGAAAACGTTTTGCAAAATTAGACCTGGCCCAAGCATTTCAACAGTTCCCAGTAGATACAGCGACAGCAGAGGCACAGACCATTGTCACACACAAGGGGGCAATTAAATATAACCACCTCCAGTTCGGGGTTAACGTGGCGCCTGGCATATTCCAGAGCATCATGGAGAGGCTGCTCCAAGGAATTCCAGGCACAGTACCATATTTCGACTAAGTGCTCATAACAGCACACGACAAAAAGCAATTAATTTTCAGATTGAGGGAAGTCCTGATTTGATTTAGACAAGCTGGGCTGCATCTCAAAAAGGACGAATGCACCATAGGTGCTAGGGAAGTCAACTTCCTAGGTTACAAGATTGACAGGGAAGGAATACACTCCACACTCGACAAGGTCAGGGCAATTAGGGAAGCCCCCACACCCACAAACAGGACACAACTCCAAGCCTTCCTAGGTCTTGTTAATTTCTATAATACCTTCCCAGAAGGAAAGGCAACCATAGCAGAGCCCCTGCACAAACTCCTGGGGAAGAAAACAATCTGAGTGTGGGGGGGAAAAGAGGAAAAAGCGTTCCAGGGGATCAAAAGACTCCTCTCAAAAGATTCATTCTTAATTAGATATAACACCACCCTCCCCTTACTGCTCACCTGTGATGCATCCCCATTTGGGGTGAGAGCCGTCCTCAGCCACAAGCTGCCCAATGGGGTTTAAGCTCTGATCCGGTTCCCTCACGAAGCCAGAGAAGAACTACAGCCAACTTGACAGAGGCCCTGGCACTAATTACTGGAATCAAGAGATTCCATGAAAACCTCTTTGACAGGCAGTTTACTCTAGTAACAGATCACAAGCTACTATTGGGAATAATAGTGGGAGACAGACTCACCCTACAAGCCTCTCCCCAAGGATGACACGGTGGACAATAACTCTGGCAACGTACAATTATACACTAGTCCACTGCCTAAGCACACAACTGGGCCACGCCGATGCCCTCAGTCCCTTTCCCCTACCGATGTCGGATGGCGATGGAAGCCACAAATACGCAGTCCTCCTCATTGACTGCAAACAGCTGGGGCTGATCACCTCCAAGGAAGTGGCAGAACAAACGGCTCACGACCCAATCACCAGAAAGGTCCTCAACTGGACATTAAAGGGGTGGCCAGAGGGTCCCGTGGGGAGCGAGTTCCGGCATTTCAAAAACCGGAGGGGAGAGCTAACAGCTCACAATGGTTGCCTCCTAAGGGGAGAAAGGGTGGTCATTCCCAAAAGCCTCCAGAAATGTACAAAGAGGCCACCCCGGGATGGTCCGCATGAAAAGTCTCGCCTGTAGTTACACATGGTGGCTGGGGATGGATGGGGACATTCAACAGTGGGTCGGGACATGCAAGCAGTCACAGCCAGTCCCCCCGAAAACCCCATCGAGCAACTGGGAACCCCCCCCCCGGTGGACCATGGTCCAGGCTGCATATCGACCTGGCCGGGCCATTCCAAGGGCACATATTCATGGTGATCGTGGACACCCACTACAAGTGGCTAGAAATAGCCACGATGGGCTCCTCGACCTCCCATGCAGTGATTAAAACATTGAGAGCCCTTTTCGCCACTCATGGCATACCAGGTATACAGATGTCCGACAATGGACCCCAGTTCACCGGCGCACCATTTGAGGACTATCTAGCCAGCCTAGGCATCAGGCATGCCCTCACGACCTCAGGAAAAGTGAATACAAATGGCCAAGCCGAACGCATGGTTCGGTCAGCCAAAGAGGCCCTCAGCAAAATCCAACAAGGAGACTGGCAAGCGAGGGTCGATGAATTCCTTGCTTGGCAGCACACCACCCCTTGCAGAGCAATGGGCAGGAGCCTAGCCAAACTGCTCATGGGGCGTAAGCTACGGTCGGTCTTAGACAGACTCAACCTGTGCTACGCCCCCAGATCAAATAGGGAAAACCTCCAAGAAACACGCGCATTCCAAGTGGGGGACCCGGTGCTTGCACTAAATCTAGCCAGCGGGGCCCAGTGGGAGGAAGGGGAGGTCGCAAACCTAACTGGCCCCAAATCATACATAATTACACTGAGCGACGGCAAAACCTGGAGGTGACACATCGATCAGCTAAGGGCCCAAACCACACCCAAACCAAACCCAGGGAACACCCCCACCTCAACTCTAACTCTAGGGTTCCCCTTCCCCAGGTCCTGAAGGCAGAGATTACGCGCTACACTTACCTGAACCCAGCACAGCGGACTCTCATCTTCGGTGCACAGCGGACTCCCATCTTCTGTGCAGGAAAAGGTGTTGCCTGAGGGCCTCCACAGGCCTCACAAAGAGGCACAGGAGCCTCTTCTGAGCACGCACACCTCTGCAGTCAACACCGCGCCGACTGCACTGCGCAGATCCAGACGGACCTTAAAAATCCCAGCTCATTTGCATAATTATGTATGCAAATAACCAGAGAACATCCTACTGGGAAGGGAGGGGTGTTAGATCCATATAAGGATCTGGGAGGGAATTCCCGAGAGCGGCGGCACACCAAGTTTGAATACCTTTAAAGAGCATGGTCCATGTGGCTAGCGCTCAGATCTGTATTCCCCACTATAATTGAAATAAACAGTGCTGAAAGCTACTCTGTCTCGTCTCCACGAACCCGACATCTTGTCTACAACAGGTTCTTCTATGTGGTATGTACATAAAAACCGGATTACTGTTGATACTGTCTTGCGAATTTGTAGTTAAACTTTGCAACATCAAGGACAAATGGTAGGTACACAGATTTCTAGCTGTGCAGAAGTTAAAACTATCCAAAATTTGATCCTCAAATCTGAAAGATTTCTTTCTCATTCTCTAAAGGTTCTCAAATTCTCACACAATTCATTTTGAACTTATTTCACAGCTTCAATATGGCCAATGGTGTAATTGTTTTCTCTTAGATCTCTGTTTCTATCACTGTATAGCCCAAGAGGAGAATATTAGAAACAAATTTGACTCAAATGATGTTCTTCTTTGAAAAAACTAATAAAATTAAAAGAACTTTTCAGTCCAATGGAAGAAGAGATAGATATTTTAAAAATGCAGAAGACTTTTCCTGCACATCACACTTTCTTTCTAAATAAGGTACTCAATCACAAAGAGAACTGTACACTGTTATTCACCTTCTCTTTTATAACACAATTCTCAATGTATAGATATCTTTATACCAGATATAACTAGGGACATGATGGCAGGAGAAGTGATCCACTTCCTTTCAGTCTGATCTGAATTGTGCTCCTTTTTTGATATGTGTTTCGTGAACATGTAATACAAATATTTTTCTTTTCTTAATTTCAAAACTAAGCCCATTAACATTTGGGGAGAATGTTTTTATTTGGTCTAGGATGTCAGAATCCAAATACATTTATAAAGAAAGAGCTACTGCTTGACCTAGGCAGGATTCTAGTTTTGTTTCTCTGTTACATGGATCTATTCATGTAAGGTTTGGGACTATGATAAGACAACAGTTTGGATTTTGCCTTCTGAAATTTTTTTCAACTTCTCCATTTAGCTTGCAGTCTTGGGATTTCTAGATGATTCCCTGTTAAATTGCTAACTAGATGCAATCCTGTTTAGCTTTCATTTAAATTCAGCCAAGAATGGCTAAGTTCTGCAACTGCTGAGAAACAGGACATGGAAGTAGATCAATTGTGAAGACAATCAGTTACTACAAAAGGACCGACATCTCAATAGCACTAGTAATTGAAATAGACTTATATACCACTCCACAGTGCTTTACAGCACTCTCTGAGTGGTTTACAGTGCCAGCATATTGCTCCAAACAATCTGAGTCCTCATTTTACTATCTTTAGAAGGATGAAAGATTGAGTCAACCTTGAACTGGTCAGGATCGAACTCCAAGTTTTGGGCAATTAGTCTGCAATACTTCATTCTAACCACTAGACCATCATGGTGCCTAATTCAAGCACTTCCAAATATTTATTTTAATTATGCATCTGTATGAGTTCTACCTGGTGTGTGAATTTGATGACAATAATGCTTGTTTCTTTTTCTTCTCGGAAGAAAATGCAATATACCTAGAGTAGTGTTTCTCAGCAGCAGCAACTTTAAAATGTGTGGGTTTCTTTTCCCATGATTCCCCAGGCAGAAGGCTGACTGAAGATTCTGGGAGTTGAAGTCCACACATCTTAGGGTGGAGACCTAGAGTGTATTTGTCAAATTATACCATTTTTAACACAATTTATATATAAAATTCTTTAAAGGAAGTCCAGGTAATTTCTAAAATTTCTCAACTGGAAATATCCTAGTACAGTGATGGCTAATCTTTTAGACACCGAGTATCCAGACAAGTCATGACTAATGAGTCATGGCTTGTGATGTCATCACCTGGTATTGCTATTCTCTTTCTGAGTATGCGCATGGTCCCATGATGTCATTACCTGACACCGCTACTCCTTTCCGAGCATTCTCAGTTCTAGGCAGATTCTGGGGTGACCTGACTCGTGTGCCAGCAGAAAGGGCTCTGCACACCCACTGTGGCATGTGTGTCATAGGTTTGCCATCACTGTCCTAGTCTATGAACCTTTCTTCTGTGTTGGAAAAGATGTGTCAGAGCTTAAGATGACAGATATTCTTTTCATCTGCCTTCCCCCTTCACCTTTTCACTTAAATAAACCTTTCTTCTACTGTGCTTGCCACCATTTTACTGTCCTGTTTGACAAGAAGGTTAAATATTCTCCCTGGATTCAGTCCTTCTTTTAATGTCATAATGCAGTCTGTTTGGAAGGAAAGGATATCCCACCCCTCATGTACAAATTATTTTCAGAGAGAATTACAATTTGCAAAAGACATTTTAAGAAAAATAGTCATTTTGTCACATGCAAAAAATTTTCTTCGGAAATGTTTGTGCAGTGGCTGGCAGCAATATAATTTCTTTTTCAACAGCACAACTTAGAAACCTGAAGGGAATACAATAGCATTTTACTGAGCTTAGGCTACGTCCTTTAGACAGCCAGGCTCCATAGCTTTTGTCCTGAGAAAGCTGAATGGAATGCAGATAGCTTGGATGAATGAGACAGAAGCTGCTGGTAAATAATTTCACTAATGATTAAAGCATTTTGAGCTGTTAACCTTTCTATAATATAATGTTACAGTAGATTGTACTGTATATAATATTGTTCCTATTTGTACATAAGAAGATCTGTGCTGAATCAAACAAAGGTCAATCAAGTCTAGAGGTTTGTTCCCTAATTGTTAATGAGATGCCTATGCAAAAATAGGAACCAGGATAAAGAAACAATCCTGTTCTTTCTCTTAAATTCCCTGACAACTGATACTGAGAGGCATTCTGCTTCTCATTGTGAAGGTAATAGTGTCCTCTTCTTTGAAACATAGATTTGTGGGGCAAGCAAGAAACACTGGGTTCATTTCCAGATGAAGAGAGGCATTAATAATGAAGGCCATCTAGATAACATATCATAGACTTTGTAAGTTCATTACTTTCCATTCAACTTTCTATCTCATTGACGTGGTGCCAAGCATTTTGTACATAGAGAACTCCAGAAAGCTGTAAGTCAGTCCCAAAGCAAAGAGTAAAACCAGAATGGTAAACAACCATAACAATTAATGTAGAATTTTGGTTGGATAATCCTGGATGGATAAATGTATTGCTCTACCCAGATAGACAGATTTACTGGTTCTGGATATCTGCAGGGTGCAGATAAAGAGGGTCAAATGAGGAAACATGCACTGTGATGTAATGCAAATTCCACCCTTTTGTGTGGTCATCATCCCATGTGCAGGAAGGATTGAGAACACACCACAAAGGGACACCAGAAGTTTGGTGGATACTTTTGTTACTACCCTAGATAGGTTTATTTATCATGTAGGTTGAATAGACTGAGAGGGTCATAATAGTTTACTTCCCTGATGAAAATATGACAAGTACCAAGAGCAGCAGGAATCAGGAACCACTAGAAAGGATAAGTCAAGAATAGACATTATTTCCAAACTAGTACTTTATGTTGCAGTTTGAATTTCATTTAGACAGGGAAAAGTGGACATGGAAATTTCTTAATTCTATTCATGTGAGAGAGAGAGACACACAGAGAGAGAGAGAGACAGAGACAGAGACAGAGAGAGAAAGAGAGAGACAGAGAAAGACAGAGAGAGAGACAGAGAGACTAGTAAGTATTTTTAGCAGCAGTGTATGGTGTGGTCCTTGAAATATATGTTTAATCCCTTTATTCCAGGCTGCAGGCATGGTGGCACTCCCTTGCTGTCTAAGCTTAAAAAGGGTACTTGGTTCTGAGGAACGTAAGGTTATACAGTAAGTACAGCTGGCATATTCTATGTAATACAAAATGTCACAGAGATCTGCATCACTGCTCCATGACTATCACCGTACAAAGTCATCATCGTCATTTCCATGGCGCTCTTCTTCCCTTTGTCCCTGCTGAAATCATTGTGGGTATTGCAGTTTGCTTATTACAGATATTTGTCATCAAAAGTCTTGCTGCCCACTCCTGCTGTACTTGTAACACTCCTTCACAGCATCTGAAGCTTCAAGGAATACTACTGATATATTTGGAGGTTCCATTTTATTCTAAGGGCAAATCCCATTCTGTAGATCTGACCTCTATACAAGTGTCTGATCCCATTTTAACACCAAGTTAAGCCAGTGCCATTATCCTGTCTCCTGGAAGTGATTTCTATAAATTAATAATGCATTATGTGTCAAAGTGTGCTTAATTCATGGGCCATCTCCAGCAGTCAACAGCTTGTGGAGTTAAATGAGCCATTGCTTTGTGACACACTGGGCTTTACTGCATTTGACCTCAGCAAATGTCACTGTATGCTGGTCACCTTGATGATTGCTGGGATTGAACAGCAGAAGCAGACAAAGAACTCAGTATGCATTCACATTCCTATGCAGAGTATTTCACATTAAGAGTCACAGAGGCCACCATTGAATTGGAGGCTATGTGGAAGCAGGTTATATTATGATATATGATATATAAGAAACGGCTATTTTGTTTTCTTTAACATTCATAAAAGGAGCCTTTTTCTCACATACCTTTTCTTGCTTTCTTTCCTTTTCTATTCAACATTGTACAGAAGGTTCCAGGAAAGAAAAATATGTGTTAAAGTAAGGGAATGTTTATTCACCAAGCAAATCTGGCTGTATAATAACTACTATGGACAAAATGGCTTTGAAGGTACATTTTGCTGACAGCATTCCAACAAAAAGTCACTAAAAGTAGGAGGTATTTAAATCATTGCCAGTAAGGCCAGTCCTTCAAGGACTTCTGGAACAAATTATGCCAGCATGCGAACTCTATCTTATTTCAGCGTCAAGTCAATATAATTTTCTTTAATCTGTTACCAAGGGGAATCACTGAACAAGCCATTTGGTTTCAGTGTTTGGTCCTGCAATAACTCTAAGGCGTATTTACATTTTGCATTTTGCCACTGCTCTCATTAAAAGGAATAAGTTATTTCTCTCCCCACAGTATCTAACTAGCTGTCTGTCTATCTACATTGTTGATCTAAAGTAATAATGTTATGAGAGAACCAGCTTTTTTCATCCTATCGAAAAAAACATACCAGTTTTAGTGTAAATTTTAAAATGGTAAATTAATCAAAATTATTTTCTCATATACTGTATGCTTTGCAGAATTAAATGGGCACATTGAAATTAATCAGCACACACAAACAGATCTCAATACTTGCCAGGATTTCTGTGGAGTCAGATAATTCTCAAGCTGGATCCAAAGAGGAGATGAATTATTACATTCCTGACTCCAAATGGTGACTAAAACTAGGATAAATGCGCAGTGATAAACCTGAAAGTGTGGAGAATTAAATCCATATATTTAAGATGTAGTTTGTTTTACTCTGTACAATAGAAATCTTGCAGGATGTCCTTGTTGAAAAAATTTGTTTACCACCCAGTCAATTCATTTAAAATAATATAGAAAAATAAATATGGGATAACCTCTAAGAATGTAAATTTATTTATTTATTTATTTTATTCAAATTTTTATACCGCCCTTCTCCCGAAGGAATCAGGGTATTGTACAGCCAAAAATAAAACACTAAAATTGAATACAATAATTAAAAATCATTTAAAAGAATTAAATATACTGGCCGAACTAAAAATTGACATTTAAAAAATGTAAAATTTAAAACCGAATTAAAGGATAAAAGAGGGATCAGGACAACCCAGCTTGGGTAAATAAAAATGTCTTTAGAGCCCAATGGAAGACCTGGAGATCTGTGATGGTCCGTATTTCCGGAGGAAGTTCGTTCCACAGGGCTGGAGATGCCACAGAGAAGGCTCTCACCCTGGGGGCCGCTGGCCAACATTGTCTGGCCAACGGCACCCTGATGAGGCCCTCTCTGTGGGAGCGTACTGCCTGTGGGAGATATTAGCTGGTAGTAGGCATTCCTGTAGATACCCTGTCCCATGCCATGGAGCGTTTTAAAGGTCATCACCTTGAAGTGCACCCGAAAGGCCACAGACAGCCACTGCAGCTCGCATAGGAGGGAGGTCACATGGGCATGGCCCCTGGCCCCCACAATCCCCCACACGGCCGCATTCTGGACCATCTGCAGATTTCAGGCATGATTCAAGGGGAGCCTCATGTAGAGTGTGTTGCAATAATCGAGGCAAGAAGTGACCAGGGCATGAGTGACCGTGCATAGGGAGTCCCGATCAAGAAAGGGCCGCAACTGGCGAATCAAGCGAA
>JANHFO010003364.1:94543-105935 GCA_032468095.1 Pareas carinatus
TGCAAAACAGTGCCTCCCACTCCCAACCCCTCCAACCGGTGCAGCATGATACCATGGTCGATGGTATCAAAAGCCGCGGAGAGGTCTAACAGGACCAGAATAGAGGAACATCCCTTATCCCGGGCCCTCCAGAGATCATCAACCAACGCAACCAATGCCGTTTCAGTGCTGTAACCAGGTCTGAAACCGGACTGGCATGGGTCCAAATAGACATTAAAGTCCAAATTAACCTTTGGACTTTATACATTTTAATCACAGTTATCTTACCCTCAATAATAATGGATTTCTAGGCCATGTATCTAGATCTTATTTTATGTCCATCAAAATGGGAACTTCAAATATTCTGTTTAAAAAAAGATTTCTTGGCATTCTTAAGCCAAAATAAGCAAAGAAAGCCAAATATAACCTAACTTCACACTTCTTAGTGTATTCAAAAATAGTTACTGGGACCCAGTTTTATCTGATTTGTTCTAGTTTATAGAACAAGACATGATTCTAAACTCATGTACCAATGATATAAGAATATAAGTAGAAATTCCTGCTCTATTTGTAAAACATAAAATATTATTAGCATAAAATAAATTATTATGATCTGTTCCTCCTGCACTCCCATAATTCTGTTAATATTTTCATAATTTTCTAATTTCAAAATTAAAGAGAGATAAAAGGTCATAAGTGGGATGTACCATGATAAAAATTTAACCAAGAAGAAGGGACATCACCAATAATCAGTCATGATTTAGTATCTGAATAAAATATACCAACCAGAAATATAGAACTTTATATTTATTTGTAAATCATTTTCATATGGCCACCTATATCACAAATTATAATTATGAGCAGCATGCAATAAAACCATAATAACAATATTACAACAGAATTCCACAACAACTGATTAATGTTATTTAAAAGGCTAACCAGATTGCTAAATATTATTAACAATGGAGTCACACTAGGACATCAGTTTTACAGAATAATGATTAAAATCCATTTCAAAAACTTTCAAGAAACCATATCAAATCCTGCTTAACAATTCCTAAAATTATAGTCACAAGCTATTGTTTCAAGAATTAAAGTAAAAAATATCAGTTGAAACATGATATTGTCAGAAATTCTTTAAAATGGCAACCTAAGCTGGATGAAGAATTTTTGGAAGAATATTCTGCAATTTATGAGACCACAATGGTTGCTTACATATTAGCCTCCACACTAATCAAGAAAAACATGATTTGAACACATAGCAGATTCTTTATCCAACTTGGGCATAATTGTAACATTTGCCTTATTAAAACTAAAAGGCAATTATTAATTTGAAACACCTCATTTTAAACCTCTTCGGAGAAGAAAACTTCCTACTTTTTATACAATTCAACTGAAATCCTAATAGAAGTCTTCCAATTTCATAGTCTAAATTGTAGTAAACTTACTATCAAAAAAGAAACTCTCATTTTATTCTGATAAAAAATTAATATCACACAGTTTAGAATAATGTATGAAAATTGTTGATTTATTTGTTACATTTATCAATTACCCATTTATATCCCAAATAGATAGTACAATTTTGTTGCTTAACTCCTTAAGTTTAGAATGTGATAATTTACTAAACTTCTTTCCTCTTTTCAAATCTTATTGCATTGTGGAATATAATGAAAAAAAGTCTATCAATGATTATTACCTTTAAAGCCCTACATGGCTTGGGGCCAGGTTATTTGCGAGACCGCCTTCTACCGCATGCGGAGTTGTTCTCCTCTTGGTCCTGTCAGCTAAACAATGTCGGCTGATGGGCCTGCAGGGGAGGGTCTTCTCTATGGCTGCCCCAGCTCTCTGGAACCAATTACCTCCAGAGATCCGGACCATCCCCACCCTAATAGTCTTCTGAAAGGCTTTGAAGACCTGGCTTTTCCACCAGGCTTGGGGCCATTGATTTCACCTGGTGATCTGTCGATATCTGGCCATGAATGGTGTGTTTTAAAGATTTTTTAAATGTTTTAAAATATTTTTTAATGCAGTGTGTTGTGAGCCGCCCTGAGTCCTTTGAGAGGGGCAGCATTCAAGTTAAATGAAATAAGTAAAATAAATAAATAACAAAAATCAGATATCAGTATTGTCTAGAAATGTATGGGAAAATTTAATTTTCTTTATAGCCTGATGAGGCATGTACTCCAGGTGATATTTTAAAAAAGAAAAGATTTCAAGTTCAATTACTTTAAAACTTGAATGGTAAAATGCAATTGTATCCATGCTTTGATTTGCAAAATAATTGTCATGATATGTGTCACTACTTTCAAAACATGTGCTTACTAGAAAGCAAAATGTGATGTGATTCTTCCTTACTTCATTTTAGTTTCCTCAGGGTTCTTTCTGTTAGCTTGTTCTTTTTTTTCCCCCTAGGCAGATGTTATACTTCTGAACAAATAACTCTTTGCAGTTATCCAGAACTTTCAGGAATATTTATGTTTATCATATCTGGCAATACATACAATATGTATCAGAAATAGCAACATGATTTGCTCAGTGTATGATGTGAAAAATATTTATTGCTCCTCTTTCGCAGTAGACTTTTTTTCAGCTGGTTCCTTCACTCCCAATTTAATAAATACAAATAAGACATTAGCTGAAGCAATTCTTGCAATTATGGAAGCAATGTTCCTCTAAGCCCAAATAAAAAAAAAGTTCAATGTGAATGAGAACTAATTGACTATCCATTTATTGTCTATTCACAGCAATTAAAAAGTTGTACTGCTGTTTAAAAAAAACCAGACAAAAAAATCCACATTCATTATTCTATCAGTCACTGAGTCATGGAGACTTGATCAAAAGTTCAACGTACTGGGGAGGATTTTTAATTCTTTTGACTTCCCAGTCTCATGACTGAAAGTATTTAAATGTCCTTTTACTAATTGACCCAACCATAAGATATTGATAAGTAAATGTTTCATAAAAAGAATATGCGATTTCTTTTCTAGGTAGTTTTATAAATGCCTGCCCTCAGGAGAATTAGAAAAGGTGAGTGTAATTTCACAGGGTTTTGCTCTCTGGTTGGACATATTGCAAAATATTTTTGAAATATTGTTTGTGGATAAGAGAAAAAAATGGAGATTTCAGTTGTGAAATGTATCAAGACAATAAAATAATTATTTTGAATGAACAAAGTCTTTGACATGAGTATTTAAGCAATTTATTACTCTTGAAAGGAAAAAAAATAGTACATTTTAAAATAAGTTTTGGAAACAAATTCTGTCCAGGATGGGACTGATTCTCAACCAGACAGTACCAATACAGGAGAATAATAAATAGCCCAGACAGCACTGTGAGTTCTAGTGTTGAGTTAATAGCAGTTTTGTGTTCATGGGTGCACTTGTAGCTTTCCCATTCTTCTCCTTTTAATGAGAAGTGATACACCAAGAAAGATATTTTCACTCTCTCTTGCATATATCTTAACAAGAGAAGCAGTGATTCATTTGAGTCTTGGACATCTCACCCCATCTGACTGGACCTGAGTGTTTCGCCCCAGCTAAATTGATTGCGGCAAGATGACCACGATGAATTGTCTCATTCCAGACTCAGTTTTTTGGACACGGATACTACCTAGCATAATGACCCCAATTGATCAGACTCTAGTGACAATTCCAGTATTATGGTAGTACTGATAAGAACATTTTTTTCTCTACCCTTTCCTTCTCTGTTGCTAAAATCAGGATTTTCCCAGCACATACTTGGAATTGGATGACCCCGCCCATACCAGGACACTTGGCAGGTATAATTTGGAACCTAAAGGAATTATTGCAAATAATTATTGCAAATAATGATGCTGGAGGTTGTCCTTTGCTTTTTAGCATGCTATCTTCCAATATATTGGCTTCTTTGTAGTTAATATAAGTGGAAGATGCCACGAGAAGTCTCTCAGTACACACCACTTTAACTGGATATCTTCAGCCATGACATCAATCTTCATCTTCTATTATTTTACATTTATTTACATTCCAGTATGTTTTGTTAATTTGCAACATATTTAAGAGACATGAAAGCAAAAGCCCATTTTGAACTATAAGAGTAAGCATACTCCATAACATTTTTAAAAACTTTATCCAAGTTAAACTTTCTGTCTGAAATGAGTTAAAATAAAACTGAGGTTATAATAGGGATAGTGGTGCAAAATTTTTAGTAGTACAACTTTTGTCAGTACTGAAGTCTCAATTTTTTTAGTTCTAAGACTGCTGACTTGTAGTTCTGAGATCAGATTGTAACTTTGCTGCTAATTTTATTGTCTTTTGTGCCTATGAACTATCAAGATGTCTCCTTCATAAAACGGAAGAAAAAGTAGGTGAGATTTAAGATGCCAATTTGATTGTATATTTTCATTTTCAGTGAAAATATGCTTTATAATATTAGTTTCCTATGAGGATCACCATATTTCCAGTTTAGCCATTTACACTTGCAGTCATTTTAGAAGATACAGGCACTAAAGTTGCATTTAGCTGTTTCTTTTTCATAAGAACATATCTGTGGGTGAAACCGTTCTTGCTATTCTTTCCTTGAAATATCTAAGTATTAAAAAAAATAGTATGACAGCATTGGAAGATAGCTTGTTTTCTTACCAAAATGAAGAAGGGAAAGATTATTGTAATACATTGATTTCTGAACTCATAGTGAACTCAAGCAAAGTTGCTTCTAATCTTTTGGCACAACATGTTGTATTTAAAGTTTATATGTTTTACAGCATGGCAAGTTAGCTAATATATTATCATGGCAAGATGCCTCCTCAGGATTATAAAAGCTTTTGTTTTATGCATGCAAAAACTTGTAAAGAGTCTTTAGCTATTAACTCGCAATGCAAAATATAATGCCTCCTCTGGGAATAATGGATGTAATATATTTCAGTTTTATCTCGTATAATCTAGGTCAGATCTTTGAATAGGAAGGCGCAAGAAAGGAGAGATCAATGAGCTCCCACAGCTATTTGTGGCTGCAATAAAGGCAATGTAATAATACAGACTTCAAGAAAGCCTCCCCTAGTCGAAATGCAACCGAGCAATGATAAATGACCCCTCGGTTAATAGCAACATCCAAAGGTGGGTAATGAAAACAGGGACCTGTGAAAAAAGTTGTGGGATATGTTTCTAAGGTGGGGAAGATTAAAGCTGATACAGCTTCAAAAACCAATCTTCAGACCCAAAAAGACTTCTATTGGATCGCCTTATAAAAGTTCTTGATGTTGTCCTTGGTCTAATTATATGTGATTCCTTTTAAGTCAAACCTTTAATCTCTAGCCCACAGGTTTAACCACTACTCTTCTTTTCTCTCTAACCTGTTACAATTTACATGCTTCATGTCAAATCACACTGAAGATGCTACAGAAGTCAAGCCATCATCTTCCAAAATTACATAATTCTGAAGTTTTAACACTGGATTTGCAGAGGTTGCATGAAAGGTACACAGCTTAAAAACACTATTTTAATTAAAATATGCTGTATTTTGATAATGGTAGTGATAGATTTCCATTTTCATTGTTTTAGTTTCTCATTGTCCCATGATAGGTTCAGTGACTTGGTTACTATTTGTTTAAAAAATCTCATCTTATTTGAAAATTAGTGCATATTTTGGGGCATTCCTCTTTGTGTGTGTGTGTACTTGTATGTGTGTGTGTGTGTGTGTGTGTGTGTGTGTGTGTGTGAACTGTTGGCTACCTATTAGCACTTCTTGGAATATTCATATTCACATATGCATATTTTGATTGTAGAAATGTTTTCCAAATGTTATTTTTAAAGGGTTATTGTGCTTCCTTTTTCATGTTGATGTGAAAGTGTAAATTCTGAATTGAACAATTTTCCTTCTTTTAAATAATGCATTTCTTCATTGCCTATGAATCAAATATACATATCTTTGTCTCTATGTGCACGGATATGATGGAAAGGAAAAATGTTCCTTTTTGAGGGTGGCAAATGTAATGAAATTACTGTTACTGCTGCGAGGAAACCATGGGGAAATATTCCCACATCACTGACAATTTTATGTGAAGTAGATTCCATAAACAGTATTATGATATATATATACCACATAGGATGTTTCTGAATGAATAGAATCACTATGACATTACTTCACTGCAACAGGGAAATAGGAAAAAGAAATAATTGGTAGTCAAATTATAGAAGCGACTTTCTTTACAAAAGAAACTGAGAATACTATACAATAGATTTTTTTCACTTACATATTCCTTTTGTCAAGCTTCCGTTTTCTCCCATATTTAGTTCTTAAGTGTGTGTCTTCTGTTTCATTTGTGGTTGGATGTTGTGTGTAAAGCTCTGTACAAATTAGAGAAGATGACATTCAAATGAGTTGAACTGTTAGGACCAAGAAATTAGTACCAAATACACAAAATCAATATTGTTGGAGAGATTCAGATGAGAATGAGGATTAATGCAAGATCTAAAAGAAGGTTAAAAAAGTATGAAAGTACATATGCTAAACTATCAGTCCAGTTTATTTATTTATTTATTCTTTATATTTCTATACTGCCCTTCTCCTCGAAGGGACCCAGGGCGGTTTACAGCCATCTTAAAAAACAATCATGAAACAATACAACCAAAAACGCAACATTTAAAAACAAATTAAAATAAATATACATCTCATAGGGTCAAATTTAAAAGCCAGGAATATACAACCACTTTAAAACTGGATCTAAAAATGTAAAAGTACTAAAAAACTGGATTCTTTCATTTATGGAGAGATAACGTGAGTCAGGCCAGGCCAGCCTGATTAAACAGGAAAGTTTTTCTGCACGACGGAAGACACGGAGGTCCGAAATAGTACGGATCTCAGAGGGGAGATCATTCCAGAGGGTGGGAGCTGCCACAGAGAAGGCTCTGCCCCTGGGGGTCGCCAGCTGGCATTGTCGGGCCGACGGCACCCTGAGGAGGCCCTCTCTGTGGGAGCAAACCGGGTGGTGGGAGGTATTTGCTGGCAGAATGCGGTCCTGTAAATACTTGGGTCCTAAGCCATGGAGCGCTTTAAAGTTCAACCCCAACAGATATTACCTAGTCCTTACATGTCCATATGCAGTACAAAATGTTTTCTTTGTCTTGTTCTTCTTTTTCATCTTCTTTGGTGGGTGCAAACTGTTTTTTGTGTCTTTTAGAGCTACCCTGTACATGATTGGAGAAAATTGTTCCTGTGGGTGGAAAATAAATAACTGTGGTTAGAAATGCTCCTTTCCTTTAAAAAAAAAAACCTGAGCCACCCACTTAGTTTTCCATAATCTTCCCCAATGTTAAATGCGATGCTTGGCCATGAAACACTGGCAAACCCTTATTTTACCAACTTTTCTATTTTTTATCTTTCATATTCCCATGACCTTATACAACAAGGAGCTTGGTATTCCCTCTGCTCTCTCAAAAGGTCTTTTTTTTCCCCAATTTGATCTTTTTCATTTAGATTTTAGCTGCCTTGATCTCTTCAGAATCTCGAGTTCAGGTTCATCTTGATAATTATGGATGTCTTTTAGTTTTTATCCTCTTCTGAGTTCTGTTTGCACTGTTAACATGTTCTTTTTTCCTCATGCCTTTCATGGTTTTAATACCTCTCTAGTTATTAAACTGTAAATCTACTCATCAACCTTTCCAACTGATACCATCATGTTTACTAGTAGCCTTTGTGTGAATATTGTTTTAAAATCTTCTTCCTTGGTTGAGGCAATTATATTGGTGTTTGTGCATTCACTCATTACTGTGACTTCTACACTACTTCAATCTGATTCTAAGCAGCTTGGAAAAGACAAAATTATTATCAATAAAATCAGACATAATGATGAAGAATACAGTGCAATAACTGTATTTTCACCAAAGGTATTACTATCTTTTACCCATAGAAAAACATTGCAATATCATATGATTTCTTTAATTCCCCAAAGATTTTCTGAATATCAACAGGGAAATGGCTAATCTCATCTCTGCTGGGCAGATTGTTCCAAAGAAGAGGGCATGAATGGAAAATACTTGTTTTCAAGCCCTTTCCTACATTTCCCAGCAAACGTCCCTTTTTCTGAAGAGAACTCTTTTGAATCACTTCTCTTATCTTCCTAGTAATATCTACTTTTGTAAATTACATAATCTTCAGAGTTGCTGTGAGGAATGTTTGGGAATCTGGAAGCCAGGGGCTGGATGCAATTGGGCAAATCCTGAGAAGACTGAGGCTACATTTTATAAAATCATCTGGAATAAATTTGAACCTATGACTCCTGAAGAAGAATTCTCTCTCTGATGTTAGCCCTGTCACCCCTAATCTGGATTCATTCATTTCCTGGTTTATGAAATTCAGCCAGGAGATGACTGGTGTCTTGGTTAGGGTGGTGGTAAATGCATTGTTCAGGCTGCAATTTCAGAGAACTGTGCATAGAAAATAGATTATTAAGATCTGTTTTGAGTCATTTCGCTCTCAAGACACATCTGTTTGTTCAGGAAGGTTTGGCCTAGCCCTGGCACCCTCCTTCATTCCCGATTTTAATGAATTAGGTTTTTAATTGGTTTCAAGGATTTGCTATTTTAAATTGTCAGCCCACCAATATTTATTTTTAATGTTGTTTTAATTTATGTATATGTATACCTGCATTTTATTGCTGGCTGTAAACTGCCCTAAGTCCAGTGCATGGAAAAGGGCAGTCTATAAATCTAACTATTAAATTAAATTAAATTAAATTTCAGGCCTGGGCACAGCACTGAAACCCTCATTGATCATACTTGTAGAGTACTTGGAAACTATAGCTGGTTCAGAATTCGGTGGCTTAAATGGGTACATCTCATATAATACCACTGCTTCAAGAGATGCAATATTTAGCAATGGGTTTCCAGGTGCATTCTTGTTTCCTAAACTCTCTTTTCTAGAATAGCTCCTCAACTGAAGAACAAGTGACAGAACTTGTGGGCCAAGTAAAAGAGGGATCAGTCTAGAATCTTGATATAGCCACAGGTGAATTAAGTCCAATCTCCCTTACTGAATCATAGAATCCTGGTGCTGTAAGGAACCTCAGACATCCAACCCACTGTTCAAGGCAGGAGTCTTATATCATTCCAGCCAAATGGTTGTCTAGCCTATTTTTTGAAAACTTCAATCACTAGAAGTTTTCAAAAATAAATTTGAATTCTATTGACCCTTATCTAACACTAAGCAGGTGTTATCTGTTAGTTGAGAAGATTCTTGGTAACAGGCATGATTAGCAATAAAATAGTTTAATTGAATCTTTACATGTGGGCCTGATCTTTCACATCTGAGAAGAAGCTTCTCAAAATCTAAGCATTCCTAGACTGCTTGCAAATAATTCCTTTCCAACCACAACTTGTCTGAGTTTTGATTATAGAAGAAATCTGTTCTATCTGTAAAGACAACATATCAGTTCTGGTGTTTGTTGATTCAGCCAAAGGAGACAATTAGCAAAATTTATTTTCAAGGATCAAACGACATTAAAAAAAATTTTAATTGAGGCTATATATAATAGAAAACTGGGGTCACAATGACAAAAATTTAAAATATCCATTTCTTCACAATAAGTATATAATTATCATTTAATTTTTTATATCTGCAGTGAGCTCTTTGTATTAAGATATAATTTATGAATTATTCATTGCCTTTTAAGCCTGATCAGAAATTGTCATGGCCAGATCTAGTATAGAGGTCATCTAAGTACCTTGCTACCCATTGCCTATCAAAGAAATTGGATCACTACTTTCTAGGACCATTCCTGTTGAAACTATCATCAATCCAGTTGCTTTCTAGATCAAGTTACTTCACAGTTTCTTTAGTCCTCCAGTATTTCATCATTCCTTGCTGGTTCCTGCTACACCTCACATCACTCCTCCACACCAGCCTCACTGCTCAGTATGGTTAAAGAAGAATCTGAATATAAGATAGACCACATTCTGAACTTCCAGATCCATCATATCTGTCTCTGGTATCTCATGGATTAGAAATGTTATGGACCAGAAAAGCATTCTTTAAAGATATCAGAGATGTTACTGTTCCTTGCCTCAAACACCTGTTCAATCAATGGTATTCAGATTTCAGTCTGCAGGAGAGGAAGGACCTGAGGGGCAGGATATTGTCATGGACAGATCAGACTCCAAAGATAAAGAAGACCATCAGCCTGAAGGGATTCAGCTGCAAGAGTTGCAGGCAGAAAAAGTAGCATTGCCTAACAACCAGGAAAGGTAACTATTGCTTGTCTCAGAAGACAAAATGGGGTCCTCTTGCACCATAAGGAGACAAGGACTCAGCAAAAGATTATTGACCAGAAAAAACACTGCTCCATCAAAGAAACAAATCCAGGTAACACCACTGCTATATAAGAGGAGTCATACACCTCACAGATCTGTTACCATTTACCTGACTCCATTTACCTGACATCAAGTTCCTCAAATCCTTATCTGCCTTCTAGTTTGTTTAAGCTTTTTGTTATTGAGTTTTGTTTGAAAACCTTTTCAATAAAGTTTTAAGTATATGTCTGTGATTTCTGCAGATCTGGCCAAAACATGACACAAATATAGACCTCCTCTTCCTTCCTATCCCTCTGACCATGGAGAATCCTGCTGCAAGCCTACATTAATAGTCCTATTGAGACTCTATATGAAATCATACTAATAACAAAAAGGAAGATTGTTTGAAATTTGAATCTTGCACTAAAGTTGTAACCTCCTATATTTGTGTTGGTATTGTGTTATATATAGTAGTGGAGGTCTCAGGCCTAGATGCCCAGATTTAGAACAAAAGACACTTAGGGGTTCCCTCTATTGTTCCTTGTTTGTTTAACATGTCTGAGGCCAAAGCATTGCTATGAAGGATTTAACATTCATGTCAATGTGATTCTGATCCAATATATGAAAATATATATCTCTTCATTAAATTCTTTACAGCTTCCCCTCCTGCAAAATCTTTACTATTCATTTCAACTTTGATCTGGCAATCTCCTTTAATGTATCATTTGACTAGTGCTGTTTCTAAGCTTTTCCTTCCCTCCACCTCTTCAGGTCATGTACCTCATTTCTTTCAGCACACTGTTTTATATTTCCTCCTCCATCACATACACCCACATATATATGGCATGTCAATAATTTCAATGCATATAGCAATGAAGAAAAATTCAGAATTAGGAAACACAGAGAAAGAAGAAATTAACAATTTTGCCCAGTATTGTAGTGAAACCTTTCAACTTCAAAAAACCAAATGCTTTGGAAATTAGTAATTCTTTTTTTTAATTTAAAAGTTTTATAAACACAAACATAATCAAATAAGAGAAATGAAACAAATACAAATATTAAACAGTTTTCCCCTCCTCCTTCCCCCCTCCCCCCACACTCTCACCCGATCCCCTCTATTCCTCTTCCCCTCCCCTCCAACTTCACTATCA
>JANHFO010003365.1:19628-31273 GCA_032468095.1 Pareas carinatus
AGATTGCATCTCTGCCCCAGGCACTTCAAACAGCCCCAAACTGAGCCACAGCAACGCGTGGCCGGGTCAGCTAGTTATTTATATAAATGGGACTCTCTACATGGGGCTCCCCTTGGGTCGCATCCAGAAGCTCCAACTGGTACAGAATGCGGCCGTGTGTGGGATCATGGGGGCCAGTGGTAGGGCCCATGTGGTCCCCCCCTCCTGCGCGAGCTGCACTGGTTGCTGGTGGGCTTCCCAGTGCGCTTCAAGGTGCTTGTTATGACCTTTAAGGCGCTCCATGGCTTAGGACCCAGTTATTTACAGGACTGTATTCTGCCCGCAAATACCTTCCACCGACCTGTGCGTTCCCACAGAGAGGGTCTCCTCAGAGTGCCGTCGGCCAGACAATGTCGGCTGGTGACCCCCAGGTGGAGAGCCTTCTCTGTGGGAGCCCCCACCCTCTGGAACGATCTCCCCCCAGAGATTCATACCATCTCAGATCTGTGTGCTTTCCGCCGTGCCATTAAAACACACCTCTTCACCCAGGACGGTTTGGCCTGATTCGCACCCCTCTTCATGTGTAAAATGAAAAAAATTATATATTTAAATTCTTGAACCGGTACAAATTGGTTTTATATTCCGGTTTTTAAATTTTTGGCCACATTATTTATATTTTAAAATTATTTTTACATTTTGTCTTGTATGTTTTGCTATTGTTGTTGTCTACTGTTGTTTTTAAATGGCTGTACACTGCCCTGGGTCTCTTCGAGGAGAAGGGTGGTATAAAAAAAAACATAAACATAAACAAATATAAACATAAATAAAGAGAAAATAGAAGAATATGGAAATCCAACTGATGAATAAGATGTACATTCAGAATTTTGACTGTTGAAACTCAAACTAGATAATGTGATTGTCTTTACTTTTACCATGGAGGGAATATTGTGTGATGACTGGAAAAAAGAAAAGAGTAAGAGTAGGAATTTAAATGTATGAGAAAACAGAAGACTTTATTGAAAAATACTAAATATGACTAATTGTATACTTACTCGAATGATGTTTGTTGAAATATTTACTATGTTTTTTTAATTTTATAAATAAACAAAAAAATTATCTGAAAGGTTGAAACCTCAAATTAAACTAGTTTTGACTGTTTATACTTGCACTTTTTTCATCTTCACTGTTGACTTCTTTTGCAAGCTGGCAGCAACCCTGTTACAAGGGAGAATGGCTACTAAGAGAATTGTAATGTAATGAGTTAAACCATTGCTCTGTTATGCTTATTACAGTAAGTAACCAAGGTGTCAGGCAAAAAGATTTCCCAATCTCATTTGAAGATGTCATAAATTGAGTTGGGAACTTTTATATGCGAGGCTAGTGTTCTTTTCCCTGGGCAGGGCTTGTCTTGGATATAAATTAAGCTAACATCCATCTCAGACCACGCTTATTAATCGACTACATGCTCTGTGTGGGAGGTATGCAAGCCATGCCACCAGAAAGCTTAATACTACACAATCATAATCCCTTATTGCTGATTATTGTAACAACAGAAAACATCTAAAAAGACGAACTTTTCCTCTATTTTGCTTTCATTTGGGAGGAAATGGCATATTATTGTTCATATGTGACATGATGGAAGTAAACACAGCGAGGGAAAGAGCAGCTCAAAGCAGGTTTTTTTTGTATCAGTTGAATTAAGTTCTAAAATAAGACACGACAGTCTCTAAATTCACGTAAATCATAGCCAAAAGGAAATTTATAACATGGTTCTAGAAGAAGTAATTTGAAAATGCTTCACCTGTTGAATTTCAGTCTGGATGGTTGGCGTGCTTCTTGCAGTGCTGAAGTAAAGATATGACGTTTTAAAATATGCATTACATCAACCGATATAGAATGAGGAAACTGTATGAATCTTTGCCAGTATAATTGTTATACTAGTCATCTTCCTTCTTTAATTTCTGCCTGGAGTTTTACTACATTTATTATAACCCTTTAAAAAATAAGACCTCTTGAATTCTCAAAAAGACATACGGTATTAAAGATCTCTTGGGGAATGTTGTCCTTCCTTGCAAGCTTCAAAGAAATTAGATATACATACAGTACTTTGCTAAATTAGAGGGATTTTTAGTCATATTATGAAAATATTTGCCAGCATATAGTTGTTTATGTTGGTGTGGGGTCTTTGGTGCCCTCTGGGCTTGGTTGTTTTCTTGCAGATGTTTCATTACCCAAATTAGATATATATCATCAGTTCTAGTAAGGAATGGGGTTTGCTCTCAATTTATATTCTAGTGCAATGATTCTCAACCTTTTTCTTCAGCACAAGTCCCTTTAAATACCCTTTGTGGCCATGGTACATGGCCACAGGACCCCAAGACTTGGAGACATTTCTTCAAGCCTTCACAGACCCCCAGGGGTCCACAGACCACAGGTTGAGAACCACTGTTCTGGTGGCTTGCCCTGTCAGTGTTGTTGGCTGTGGTCTTGGACGTTTTTTGGGGTTTGGCTTGTTACTGTTAGGTTGTTTCTGAGTATAATGACATAATCTCAAAAGCCTGACAATTTTCCTGCCTCCTCTTATACCAAAGACAGTCAAAACAAAGAAATGTTAAGTTTCTTCCTCACCACTTTCTATCTTTCCCGGCTAAACTGTTGTTTTTATAACACCTGTTGCATTCCTTCTTCAAAACTATCTCAATATTCTTCTACAGCATAGCTGCCCTGGAGGTGAGCGGGGTGCTTCCTCGGGGCATCGATGACGTGGGCAGCATCGACAGCCATGGGCAGTCATGGGGGTTGATGGTGGCCACAGGGATCAGTGGTGGCCACAGGGGAGTTGCGGAGGGTTGATGGCAGTTGTGGGGCGGGGGAGGCCCATGATAGCAGCGGTGGCAGTGCCCTTCAATGACATTTAGTTTCATACCCCTGCTCTACAGGGTTGAGAGAGGTTGATTGATGATCACCAAAATCACCCAACTGGCTTTCAAACCTAAGACAGGGCTAGAATTCAGATTTTCATGCTGCTGCTAGTCCAATGTTTAACATAAAGAATATTTCTGGGTTACTAGACAATTGCTCATTCAATTGCCTTTCTTCAGTACCCATTCAGTTCTGCCGTTGGTGAAGTTAAAGTGAAATTCAATTAAATCATTAAAGTGATTGTATAAGTTGGTTTATGCTTTAGAATGATAAAATGTTGAACATGCATTCTTTAGCTATACCATTCTACACTAACAGCATATTAATCCATTTCGTCTTCTTTTTTTGTCTAGAATTCAGAGCTGAAAAGGAAAAAACAGACAGAGTTTTAATAGAATCATGTACTACTGGGAGTTTGAATACTGAAATAATATTTATTATACTCATATGCCATCCATCTCTCCAAAGGCAACTCTAAGTAGTTTACATTCAATTAAAACACACTATTAAATCATTAAAATATTATTAAAGAACTATCAATTTTCCAAGTTTACAATTGATTTTTTTCTTTTTTCCTATCCAGTTCTTTGGCATTTCCTGATGTTTCCCATCCAACTGCAAAGAAGATCAACGAGGATTAGCTTTGGGCTACTATTTAGTGGCGCACTATAGTTATTACCAGAAATTTTGCATGTCCTTATAGTTATTGGTATTTCGGCACACTTAGTTGAACATCTTTTAAAATATATTGTCTCAGTAGATGACAGCACATGGCTGGCCCTGTCTAACCTCCAAAGCTAAGTGGAGTTGGAAGGAGTGACAACTCTCTGGGGCATAGCAGGACTTTAAGCTAGCTTAAAAACTCAAGAAACTGCCTGGCAAAAGCCAGCACTATGGCAAATCCCATCCAAATTGTTGTTCAGATAACTGCATGATTGTGTCCATGGAGGGATAAGCTCAAGTTGGACATCACCCACATAAGTCACCTAAGCTGTATTTCATCATGCAGTATATATTAAAAAGCTACAAAACAGATTGCCATGTGAAAGATTACCAAAAAACTCAGGCCTTTAGGAAGACTGAATATAGATAGATCCTGATAATGCACCTCAGTGTGGGATTTGTGTGTGTGTAATTGCAATTCAGAAACAAACTCCCATGAACACTCTTAGAAATGGAGTCATATAAGTGGTGGAAATATATTTCTAACATTTGTGCAACCATTTGCATACATATTGTAAGCAGATCTACATAATTTAAGGGTCCCATTAGCTGTTTTTCAGTCATAGGTGACAGACATCAAGAGACAGAGCTTTCTGGTTCTGTATCTTAAAATATAGGAAGCTATATTTTAAGATTCAGAAACATGGCTTCCTATTGCTATAGATAATTGCAAAGATTATAATGCATAGTATAATTATAAAACTGAAATAATTCAAAATGTTGAAATCTTTCCAGCATATCTTGAGATTTTTAAAGGAAGTACTTGATGATAATTTGATTCATACAATATATATTTTCTCCTTCAGGTTTCATGTCCATGTACCTGAGAAATAAACAGTATGCAGTTTAAAGATATTTACATATAACATTGGAGTTTTTAAATGTCAGAAGCATCTAGGCTATATACTGAATGCAAACTAATTTTCAGAAATGTTTGAATTAACATTTTAATTTAAAATACTTAGATAAGATAATGTGTATATGCATATGTGTGTGTGTGTGTGTGTGTGTGTGTGTGTGTGTGTATGCAGCTATAGATACACACCTACAGACCACATATACACACATACAGATAATCTCCCAGTTTATTCTGACCAACTGAAAGGTTTTTAAATTGAAAAGTATATAGCATATGAAGGTTGAAACATTCTGAAAATTAATTACTGCACTTATCTCAAAGACATTTTCTTTTGGAAACCTTTATTATTACAATATAATTTAAAATGACCTTTATTTTCCTATTCTATTTTTTTCACTTGTATAAATTAAAGCTAATGAAATAGCAGAAATGGAAATGAAAGGCAGCAGAATAGGGATGTAGAAAAAAAATCTCCTATCCATCAACATTAAGAAAGGAAACTTTTAGCAATTTATAGACTTAATAGTATTTTTCTTATTGATGGTATTCTGTCAGAAGTTTCCAGCATTTCTATCCTGCTTTCTAAGCCTTAAGTTTAAAACCACTGTTCAGGTTTCTCATAAGAAGCGATGAATTCATTATCTTAAAAAGATATAAGCATCTTTTTACAGTAATTGCATGACCAGATAAATTCAAATGCTGTTGTTATTGTTGTTGTTTTGCTATAAAATTTCCATGGTAGTGTTATCAAGTGTCCATTTAATTTAAAAAACGTAATTTTTAAAAAGCAAATAGTACTTTTTCAATTGTTTTCTTTCAAACCTTTCTAGTTTTCTTTTTCTGGCAAGACCAGAATGTGGAGTAATATATAAGTCTCATCAAATTTTAGAACTGTTTGTTTATATTTTATAATTCTAACCACCCACCTTCCTTAGCGACTACGTATTTTCTTTTTGCTGGGAAGTGTGAGCACAATGAGATGTGTTAATAAAACACAAAATTAATGTTGCATCTTTAACATCTAATCCCTATATACAGAAGGGAAATGCATCTTGGAATATCAATAGGAAAACAATTTAACCCAATGAGTATAAATATGGCTGCACCAATTAGATGAGACCAGAAATGTTAACATTTCATAAGCAATCCTTCCACTGATGGAAATCTCATTGATGGAATTGCTGCTATCACTCTGGGTAATACTTCCTAGAGGTATACTTATCTAAGTATACCTATCTGTTTCAAGAAAAATGAGAATTATTCCTTGGAAACCTAAATGATACCTTTAACATACTTTAAGTTTCTGTGGACTACATTCTCCTTTATTAGATGCGATATTCTGTATAATTTCATCAAGCGAGGACACCTACGCATGTTCTTAATATAACACAATCTTTAGCCTCCTCTGCAATGCTCAAGAAGTAACAGAATAGAAAAAAGGCAGCAAAACAGATTTATATGGAAATTTGTGATTCCAACAGCATTACTTCAAACAAATCAGCCAATGTGGCTCAAACAATCAGTTGATGCCTCTGTTCTACTTCTTCCGTAGTCTGCTTCTTCATCATTCCTTGCCTTGCAACCCAGGAAGCTAGTCTTCAAGAGAGGTTTGGCTTTGGGTTACCTTGCTTATGAAGTGTCCCTGTGAAGTTGAACTCCCAAAGAGATTCTTCATAATGGAAGCTGAAACAGACAGTGAAATAGTAATTGACACTAAACATTTCTTAAATCAAGGCAGGGAGGTTAAAGGAAGATGAATGAGTCTGTGACCAATTTTCTGCTTTTTTCAGAAATACCATATTAATGTTAAGGTTATGTTTGCCCCACAGTACTCATTTTCTCTTTCTCTGTTAGTATTTAGCATTCAGTATATAGGAGTTATACACACTACTTGGGGCAGTATAGCAACTCAGGGTAGCTAATAATGTACACTTTTAATTACAAACCATCTTTCAATAAAATATAGGAGTTAAAGAACGTGATATCTCAGAGGTCATGCTCAAAAGTCTTCTAAATACAATTATGTTTTATTTTCAACACTAACATTCCTATCTTCAAGCCACAAAAAGTCATTTACAGATCGGAGAAGTTCCACAGCCATATGATAGTGAACAAAGGAATCTTGCAACATTCCCGCTTGCAGACAAAGGTCACCAAGATGTTTCCAAGATGTAGCATTTTATGTTATTACCTAGAATTCGCATCTTCTTAGGTGATATGTGGTCTTCTAATATTCAAATTTCACAGTCGTTTTCATTTTCTAAACATAAATCTGGGCAAACAATTTTCATACACAACACAAAAACACAGTCCTTGTCTTTTTAAAGACTGATGACCTTCTGATCTTTCCTTCCTATTGGCCATTCTTCTCGAGGTTTGCCAAAATCCATTACTTTCGTTTCCCATCTCCAAATGTCCCAAGCTCAATTTATAAGAGATTATTTATTCTGAGAATCTATGCTGGGCACCTTTGATTTTGTAAGTGGGAAACATTCTAAAAATCTGAAAAATGCAGAATGCATATGAAGCATATCACTGCTTGGAAGTGGACCTATAGTTTTCATTCAGTGATCTGACTGGTAGTTCCAGATGTGAAATTAACTCCCTAAGTCATGGAATTTAACAGGGAATCCTCTCCTTATAAGATGCCAGTTTGTATATCCATTTAATCTTTGTCTTGCCACAAAAAAGCAATTAGGAAGGAAACACAGAGCAGCTGCTGGAAGACTTTTGATCAGCAGCAGAAAAACTCTCCATAATATCATTCCTGATATTAATTACCGTATACTAGGTCTGCTAATTTTCAGGCAAAATACCAAGAGTCAAAACTCACTTCTAGCAACAATTTGCCTGTTCCATTTGGACATAAAGAGTGATGCCAAAAGTGTCCAGGCAGCAAAGCAAGGTAAATTAGGAAGTGAGAGTATACTTTATTCCCTTAAGATGAAACAGGAGGCAGAAATGAAAGTTGGGGGTGAGTTGGAACAATAGGATAGATCTAAATTATATGAAATGCCACAAAATCTTAGACACAAATGTTATTAAAGTATATATATAATTAGTTTATAATACGTTAGCTTAGTTATAGCATAGCAGAATCCAGCATTTTGCATGTATACTCAAGGATAACTCCAACAGAGTTTGATAATATTCTGTTCTCAAGTTGTATCTATCTAGCAAAGGTAAGCAGGCAAATTCCCAAATGCTACACAACTAGTTTTCTTTCATTGTTTAAAAATAGAGCAGTACCAGAATCCCAGCAGGAATGTGAGCTGTTTATACCTCTCCCCAGGCTGGATTTTTTCCCCCCAACTGCCTCTTTTCCTCTAAGAAGAAAGATATAGGGAACTTTAACCTTCACAAAAGGAAAAACAGTTGGGGATAACAGCACCTTCTGTTTGCATTTCCTTCATCTCTAATTACAGGCTTGAGCTCAGGATCACTTTAAGAGAATTGAAGCCTATTCAACTACGTTGGATCCGGAAAAATGGAGTCCCCCTAAGCTGGACCATTTCTACTTCTCACACATCTTCTTCGACTCTGCTCATCACAGTGGTCCCAAACCTGTTTACGTCTCTTTCTCCATTCCTGCATATCTAAATGTCCAAGAATGGGAAGCACTTAGAAAAGGAACAGAATGGGGCATAGTGGCTAATGATAGTGCTGCTGCAGAGACTGAACTGAGAGAAAACCTCTTTGTTCAGGCAACCTTCGTCAAATGACATGAACAAAATGTGCCGTTCTGCCTTTTTGCAAGATAGTGAGTCAGTTCAGTGGTCATCGCACCACTTCAGGGGTCTCTGATGCACCGCAAGGCCAGCCAATACCCACCCATGTGCTGCTACACCGTGTTCCAGGCCAGAACTATTAGGACTGAAAAGGGACTACGAGGAAAGACTGTGAAGCATTCTGTCAGACCTCTCCCTAAGACAGGACAATAAATCAACTATGACAGTGAAACCTCAAGGGCTGGAGGAGGGATAGGTAAGCTGCCTTACTGCAATGAAGATATAGATTACTTATGCAGAGATGATTTGTCTAATGCAAAACCCAGGGATTCAGCTTTAGGTATAAGTCAGCCTCAGGGTTTAATTCCTGAGCCTTTTCTTCTTGCCTTTTCAGGGCAATGACTGTTGGGTGGAGGGGAGAAATCTGATAGAAAGCTAGACGTAGTTTCCAACAACAATGAAGAGGACTTTTCTGTGATTGTGAACGTGGCACAATCCATTTGATACCTGAGAAAGTATTGAGCAACTTGCACTTCCTGGAGAAAACAGAAGACCTCTGCAATGGGGAGGAATGGTGAGAACTGGTGAATTGGTAGGGGGTTATTTAACTGCAGATGGTGGAAAATGATGGTATCATTATAGTATCAATGATATAGTTACTATAAGTTATATCAATTATTAGAAGTGATATTATCCATAGGTGAAATTTCTGGCTGCTTGTCTTACTAGTATGTCAGTGAAAGTATTGTTTTAAGGTGGCATTATTCTTCTCAGCAAAAATGTCCTAAATTCTTATGGTGAATTCAGAAGAGTGTCCTACTCCTTTGAGGAGATGGTGCCAATATTAAAAAAAATCTTATTTGACGGGTAAAAGCTTCCTAGTAAAGCATTTCAGTTCCATTTGGTAATAAGGAATCATCTAGTAAAGAGCAGGACGATGCCCTCAAACTTCGGAGCCAAATGGCAAGAATGTGATTCCAAATGTGAAATTGGAAACATAAGATTAAATAACAGATGCGGGACCTTGATTTTGTAGAAAGAGTTGAGACAAGAATGACTACTTGAGAAGAAAATCTATTTTTTTATAAGGGAGATTCCTTTTAGAGGAAACCACATTCTAGCTAAGACAAATCCACAGTGTGATTAATGCAGCAAATAAATTTATAATAAAAATTGGCAAAACCTCAATCTCCAAGACAAGACTAGATTATTCTTTAGCAGTAAGTCTTGTGAATTCTTTTGAGAAAATAGGGTAGCCTAGCCCAATACATGCAGATTAAATGTATATTTCTCTAGCTTAGAGCAGAGCTGAGCTATCAAACTAAAACGGTCATAAGTGTCTCACGAGGACAAGTTCTGTAATTTTAAGGCTGAAATACTGAAGATTTTCCAGGTTAGGAACAAATGTTTAAATAGCTAAAAAACGCGGTTACTTTTTACCTTTTCACTTTTGGTCATTTAGGTTGTGGTGATGACTGCACAATCATATCTATTTTATTTTATTTATTGAATTCATTTGCCACCTATCTCGTATTGAAACAGCAACTCCATATTGATATGGAGAGTGAACATCTGGGAGATGACTCTTGCATAGAAGTCAGATACAAGGAAACCATCGGCAATCTGGAAGAGATCCTAGGAACCCAGCTGCAATACGAAAGCGTCGAAACATTTAGCAGAAGAACCTAAATGGGCTCCCTCCCTATATTTTTAGCTTCATTAGAACTAATGAGGGTATTGATTGAGATGTTTTCTCAGGTTACATTTTGTTCTAGATTTAAGTTTCTTTTCCCTGATCATCATCTGGGAATAGCTGATCCCCCTAACCCTCAAGGCCATTTCCTCTGCTCACTACACAGCTTTGAACATCATTACTATTAGGTGAGAACCAGACTGACAGAAACAAAAAAGGTTTAGCTACAGTCCAGGATAATAAGTGCTTTACTCATTCGACAGTCAGCACATGGAAGTGCCAGAAGTAGGAAAACAGTTTAAAGATTTTGACCAGGTGCTGTGGCTCTTCCCTAGGGCTAGGACAAACAAACAAATTGTCCAAGTAAACAAGAACAAAAATTTGTGGGAAATAAACATCATAAATCTTCTAATGCCTAAGGGAAAAGAAGCAGTCAGAATATAGAGATTCCAGTTCTGGATTTGACTTGGATATTGATGTTTTGTAGGAATCTGAGGTCCAAGAATGAGAATTTATTTATTTGTTTATTTGTTTATGGTAAATATCTGCCTAACTGACAATCACAGAATCAGCATGCCATATTTACCAAGCAAAGCAGGTCACAATAACAGCTGTGGGATTGTGAGGACTTGAGGTTCTACAGACTATTAGTTTTGCATACTGGAGAATCAAGGCTTAGGATATCTTAGTAATAGAATTATTTAGGAGTACATTTGAACAGGAGACCAGGGAACATTATACTGAAGCACAAAGTGCTTATTGACAGGCTGTAGAGTTACTTTATTTTGCTTTCCTAGCGTTCTGCTTACCTTATCAGTATTCTTCAGCCTCCTGAAGACTCTATGGCTAAACTGACAATGTTTTCAGAGAAAGTGTTTTTGTAATGGAGTAGTTACCCAATTTGACACTCTGCAGCTGAGCCTGTGCTTTGTTTTCTCTGGAAAGATGTATTTGGGTTAGGGGCTTTAACTTGGCTCCACAAAATCTCCTACAACCTGGTTCCAGTTAATATATCAGTTGTTAAGTCTGACCTTACTCCATTCAGAAAGTACTGGAACATGTAATATGAAGACTAAATAGTGTTGCAGGGACTCTTGATAATTGCTGACAATGAATAGGAGGAAGGTACAGTATGTTCTGTGATGTCTAATATAGTCATCTCTGATGGCCATCAGTCATCTCAGTCCAACCATAAAGACTGGTCAGGTTTGATGTGAAGCACATTGTTGTGCAGCAAAGGATTCAATGTAGTTGTCCATGGAGCTAGAATCTGCAATGGCTTGCAGCTGTATTTCCAAGCCCTTTCGGTCTAAACCTGGGACAGACACATTTCCTGAGAGACCAGATCTGGAATATTAAGGGCATCTATTTGCAAAATGTTTCATTTCCCCACCAATATAATGTATAGTAGATGTTTCAGAAATTGGATAGTCTCGGAAAGAAGCTGATGTTGAAGTGTTCAGCTTCTCCAGAATATAAACATAGGTCTTATGTGTGTTACTTCAGCTTAGTAAGGTAAGTAACAGAAGTCTGTTTACCTAGCTCTGATGAGTAGGCAGAAAAAAGGAGGGAATGAAAGAAAATAATCATGTCTTACTTTCTCAACAGTAATACACTACAATTTCTCAAGTCTCCTTTGCTATGCAAACAGACTTGAATTAACACAGGTGTAGTATATTGACAGACAGACAGGCTGGAGGCGCAGGTTGGTTCAAACAGAGGTTTATTAACAGGGAAAACG
>JANHFO010003365.1:34082-53029 GCA_032468095.1 Pareas carinatus
CAGTCTGGCTGATGATCTTAACCGGGGCTTATTTTTGGGCTATGGCTTATATTATGAGCATCCTGAAAAATCATGATAGGGCTTAGTTTCAGGTTAGGCCTAATTTTCAGAGAAACAGGGTACTTGGAGTACCAGATCCTACAGAAATTGAGTATTATATCTTTGGTGCCCCAAGCTGGAATTCAGCTACAGTAGAACAAATTAATGGCAATACACCTTCCCCTGTCAGATGTGGTCATGACATCTAATGCTTCCATCAGGGCAAATAACACGTTTAAAAATCAAGGAGGTGGACTATCCTAGGGTCAAGCAAGAGAATGAGTGTGTGTTGTGCAAACATCCGAGAAAGCATGGAAAGAGAGCTGGGAGGACGGGCGATAGATATCCCCCGCCCAGGGGTCAGCCAGCAACAGGTGCCTTCGCCACATGGAAAGGAAGGACCAGCCAGAGAAGCCATCAAAGAGGGCAGCATTAGCAACAGCAGCAGCCTCAGTCTCGACTGAGCATCATTCCGCCACATTGCCACAACCCCCTCGAAGGAGTCAGCCCAGCAGTCAGCCACTGTGGAACTAAGCCTGGGAAGTTAAACGGGGGCGCACGCAGCCCTCCGTGTCCCTCACGCGTTTCTGATCTGGGCAGCCCGGAGGGGTTCCCAATCAGCCGCGGCTTCCCGCTCGCTCTTTTTCTCCCTCTATCAGCCGAGCAAAGGCGGAGCGGGCTGGCTGGGCATCCCCTGGAGTGAGCGCGCCGGAGCGGAGCGCTGCTGGGTGACAGTTCCCGCCTTTTCTCCCGCTGCTCCAGTCTCGCCCTCGCCGCCTCTTTTTCGCTCTCTCGTTTCCTCGCCTTCCCCCTCTCTCTCTCCTTTCGCCGCCTGCGAAAGCTGCTAAGAGCGAGCCTGCGCGGCTCCCCGGGAATTCAATGCCTGACACGAGCCTGGCTGAGTTCGCCGTTCCGAAAACGCTCCTCTGAGCTGTATATATGGGAGGACATGAACGCGGCAGGGAAGCCGACGCGCCCTGCACCGCTGGAGCGCCCGGACAGCCTCCTCGTCCCCACTTGGGCAAGTACTCTGCTGCTTCCTTTCTCTTCCCACCGAGTCTCCTACCCCGAATTCGCCTCCCCCGCCACCTCCTCCGGCTGTTCTCGGTCCCCCTCGGGCTAGGCGGGAGCTTTCGACCTCCCGGGTTGGCGCGCCCTCCTCGGGGTTTTGGCGTCGCCGAGGTGTATCCTTCGTGGGAACTCTCGAAGTTGCGCGTGGAGGAGGCGCGGGGGAAACGCATGGACGGGAACTGGGGCTTGCAATTTTTGTGGCGCGTTGTGCAAGGCTGAGGCAGAAAGCCGGGCAGGCTTCTAATCTTAAAACACACACAACAGTGAGATTTTAATTATTATTTTAACCCCCTGCCATTCACGAAAGGGCCGGGAAAGCAGAAGTTGTGGGCACGAAGGTCCTCTTCTCCCCCCCCCCGCCTCGAATCCAAATAGAACTTGAAAGACCCAGGCGGGAGTTCCCCACCCCTCCCAACTCTTTCGCCTCGGGGCTCTTTCCGTTTCTTCTGGGTTGGCACCTGCATCCACAAGGTGTAAGCCGAAAAACCCGGTTCTGATATTTTTTGGGGGTCGGCTGCTTTGCTCCCACTAGTCGGCGGCTGGAGGACTGGCAAATGAAGAGGAGAAATAGGGCAAGCGCGAGTTGGAGAAATGAATACCGTCTTAAGGAAGGGGCAGCCAACATAGTTTGATTAACAAGGTCTACCAACAGTTAGTTGCCCTTCTGGATCGGAAGTCATCTCCCACTGACTCTGTTGACCCTTGCCAGAGGTGTTTAGGATTGCATCTTTTAGACGAGTCAGGGCAAACCTTCCAATAAATGAACTCACTCATGCAGTTTTATGGGTGCATTTTCCAGCGTCTTTAGACTTTGAATTCTCTTTTTAAAAAATCAAAAGATTAAGTGGATAGTAGTCCTCCTCTGTGAAATGGTGTTACTTTTCAAATGACTCTTGTACATGTGTAGTCTTTTTAGAGATAATTATATTATTGACTCTTGTTTCTATTTCTCTCCAATAATAGGTAACAGCTTGTTCCTCAAATCATAGATTAAGAATTTAAATAGTAGAGTGGATCAACTCCTAGTATTTAAACACTGAAATTTATATGTGCTTAAGTCTATATTTTCAGTATTGGATCATTAAATATACTGGATTGTGGCTATGAAGATTACTTGCATTGGATTAAAAGAACTGATTGTGGAACTTTTCAGAATTTCATTGGAAAATAGTTTGGATTTTTGCTAGTTAGCTGCTTTGAGATTACAGAAGATTAATGCTGTGCTGTGTAGAAAGTTCACTTTTATCAAGTCAGATAGTGTGACTAGCTAGTCATTGAATTAACTAGTTCAACTAACACTGGCTATATCAGATTTCAAGCAAAGATTGTTAATATTATTTGCTCCAGTCTCCTTTTAACAGGCGATACTAGGATTGAATTTTGAGACTTCCTGTGTGCAAAGTGCAGTTATTGATGGTGTATGATTCTTCCATAGTTGTAGCTATTAAGTCTGGTCTTCTCTCTTATCCTTTAATTCCTGATTTCCAAGAACTCTGTCCATGTCCTATAAGAATATGACCCACTAAGAGGATCATATGTATCTTTAGATTCAAAATATGTCACATTAGAAACATCCTGAAATCAAAAATATGTTTTATTTGATATAGTCTAGTCTTGGTGAAGTGAATGCAAGAATTAATTTTTCAAGGGATATGCATATGAAGAAAACAATTATTTACAAAAACCCCTAGGGACTTCAGATTCAAATGCTGACACTTTGTGTTAGTAAAATAGTAGTCACTTACCGTATATCTTGGCAAATGTATATTGTTCGAGCAACTTATAGAGGACAGATAAGCATATTTACTTCAAGTATGAATCAGTTTAAGATTTGTAGGGCCTCACATTAGATTGCTTAAAATCATATTTACATGGTTTATTAATAAATGAGATCTTTCATTTAAATGGTATACTGAATCTAAATTAATGGAAGCAATTTACATGTCACATATTGTGTCTTTGTTTCATCTACATTATAATTAATTTTGTTTGCATTAAATAGAACTAGAAAATGTTTGCTGTTTCAATTATAGTTTCTTTACTGAGTGAGTTCCTAGTAGCAGGACTAACAAAAGCACCTCATAATCTTCAGGAGGTATTGATGATTATAGTAATTACTCCTTTTGTCACACTTAAGTATTGTTGTTTGAAATTAATTGCTGGTTGGTTTGTCAGCTTTTCAAATATCACACTGAATGATGTATTTTCTTTAATGAACTACTCTTTAGACTGCTGATATTTTCTGGAAACAAATTTACCTCACATACCTGACTTTGAACTGAATTGGCATTATTTAACTGTTATTTGAAGCAGTAAACATCTTGTATCTTTGGTAAGCCAAGCCACTTTCTAAATTTGGAAAAAGAATGGAATGCTTTAATTGTTATGTAATATAGAGGTGGCTGGATTTGTTTATACACATGTATCTGTAGTTCATGCATGCATATTTGGAAAAGTTTTATTACTGAATTAAAACATGCTTATAATTATTACATATAAATTAATTCATAAATCCTTAAAGTAGAAATCCGTACAGATTTGAAGCAAGAGGTAATCAAGTCAAGGATAGATTGACTGTGAGTGGGCCTAAACTGATTGCTAATATTTGACTATGATTTACAGAAGTGCTTCTCACTGGCAATGTTATTTTAGACTTTTGAGGATTCATTTTATTTCAGTCTCAATTGTAAAACATACTATAGTTGGCTCAGTCACAGAACATCTGTATAGAGCCTTCTTGCAACATGCACTAGCATCTTTTTCCATTCTTAAAGAACATCATGTGGTGTGCAGGGGGTGTGCAGAGGTTAGAGGTTGCTCAGGATATTCTAAAATAATCCAGTCTTATTTGGATTACTCCAGTAGCTGGTAGTTCCATCTATTTTTCCTTGGGTTCAGTGAAAAATTTAAAGAAGACAATAACAGGGCTCTTTTCTTCTGTTATCAAAAGGGGGAAATGAACAGATTTGCCTTTTTCTGTGTTTTAGAAAACTGTATTGAAATTTGAAGGAAGCTTTGAGTTTCATGAAGGAATAGAAATGCTATAGAAATCTATTTAGTTATTTTTGAGCACTTTTTTTAAAAGCCAATGGTGATGATAGGGGTATTAACAAATAAGTGCCCTTATTTGTAAAACCTAAGGAAAATGTTCTGTCATATTTCACAAAAACTGAGTGGTATATTGGTATATGTAGGTTTGTGTGTATGACTGCAAGTGTCCAAATTGACTAACGTTATTCATCTCACAAAACTCCTTGGACATGAGGTGAGATAACTATAGAGTGAAGTTAATGTAAACTCTAAGGACCTCTCTTGAGTCTCATGATCTTTACATTTTTAAGGCAACTGTGATTTTTTTTTGACTAAAAATAGTTCGATCACTCAAGATAAACCTGCCAAGCCGTGAATCTAGCCCTCGATTTCCTTTTTCTCACTATACTACCGGAGATTAGGAAGGTCACTTGGTTTGTAACTCAAGGTCAAATGTGGCTTTAATTTAGAAGAAAATAAATAATACATATTTTAATAAATAGTCACATTCCATTTTTTTCTGATGTCTTACTTTTTTCATGTCATGTTGCTTGAAATCTCAAAAGCGGTAGTCTGATGACATTCTCGGTTTGCAACTGTATTGTTGCTTTCCATGGCACCACATTTCTACCTTTTGCATCTTCCTAAAACTTTGGAGAAATATAACTTTGTTAGATACTAAATTAGAAAAGAGTAGCATATAACTAAATCTGACATATATATCTAAAATCTATTTATTTTAAAGGTTGGTTGGAAGAATAAAACATGCAGTTCATATAATTAGGATGTAGAGATTCAGGTTATATTGTCTTATACTTATTATTTATTCATGCAAGCAGACACAACAGTCCTGGAGAAGACGATTTCGCCAATGTCTTCCATGAGATAGTTTATCATAAATACCAGATGTGTGAAATGTCTTGTCAGATCAAAAACTGGACTAGGTTTTGTGAAACTCATGAAAAGCAAATTGTCAAAACTAGATAAGATTGAGAAAGGGGTGTGTGATGAGTTTGAAAGAGTTAAATGATTGATTTAGCCATCCGCAAGCTCTGTGTGCTTAAGTCTGATAGTTAAACCCCACAATTCTCAGGAAGAAATAAGAAGCCCTGATATTTCATTACAACACTTCTGGAAGGCTTTGTGGATGACAAAAAGATGCTTAGGGTACATATGGCCATAAGGCTAAACATGTTGCATCCATGGTATACAATAAAGAAACTACTTTAAGTGAACAATATGGTTGTAGTTAGAGGTATTTCATGTTTTTAATTATCCATTCACACTCTATGCTTGTTTAGATGCATATATTTATTGCCATGAGTGATGAGAACAACACATTTGTATAAAACTAGTATATGGGTGTTTTTGCATAATCTGGACCTCTAATAACTTGAGCAAATATAAAGTTAATTGCTTGAGTTGTTTGAGCATAGAAACTATTAAGGAAGCTATTATTGCATGTTTAATCCTCAGCTTTTCCAACTCATGTAATGGCAATAATATGTTCCCCCTGTCTTTAGGATGAAAAGTGGTTGAGATACTTTCTTCAGCAGTGATCACTATAGATAAAGTTGAAAATTTGGGGTTGCTACAGTAGTAATCACCTGCAGAAATAAGAATGTGATTATTTTACTCTTTGTTTTTGACTTTTCATTACTTTGTAAGCTGCTCTGGAAATTGTAGTGAATTGTGGAATGATAGAGCATCAAGTTAAGTAAGATTAATTGTAGCCAGTCTTCCTGACACAAAAGCAGGAATCAAGATTGTTGATGAAAGAAGGTTCATTTTATAATCATCAGATACTTTCAGGTATCAAAGACTAATGGAAATAAGGCCTTGTGCAAGATAAGGATCCAAGCAACTGAATTTAGCAGTTTCTTAATAACTTCACTTGTGCCTGGATAAATTCAATTTCACAGCACATACACTTCTCCCCATTTTTTATAAGAATAACAAAGTGCTTTTATTTCTTTCAGGATCTGGACAGAAACCCTTGTGATATTAGCTAGTAAATGGGTAGCAATACATTAAAGTTAGGGTACTGTATTTTGGAAAAATAATGTGAGCAGCTGTTGCTAAGGTATAAACTAAAGCTATCAATATAGCTAGTAGTTTTAAATTCAATATGTATATTTCTAGCAGTCCATTTGCATTAAGGAGATGTGGTGGCTTAACTTTTGAATGTCTTGATTTAAAAATAAACAACTTTCCACTTAACCTATTCAGATTAATAATTTATAGTAATTTGTGAAAGGTTGAGAGCATCACAAGTTACCCATATCCACTTTAGGATTCCTGTTGTGTTTATGTCATGCCTTGTTATGTTTACTCCCTTGTAAACCTGTTAAAGTCCTAGATATTCCATTTGTTCATTTATTTCTAGGCAGTAGAGAGATGTATATAGCAAGAAACCTTACAACCTTATCAAAGAAAGAAAGGGAGTCTCATATGACTATTTCTAGCTTATTTGCTTTCATCAGTGAGATGGAATTTGAACCTGGGCTGGATTAAATGTTAGGCTAATGTCTTAGCCACTGAGCCATAGGCTCTTCCTCTTTCATTGGCTTGTACTTTTTTTATGCAGCACCTGACTTTTTCTGAGTACAGCAGAAAACTTTCTCTACTCAGGCCTGCATAGCTCTTAGGTTGGAACTGAAGGGCAAAAAGGGAGTAGGTTACTCCCTTCTGTACTCAGAAAAGGCCAGGTGCCTCATAAAAAAATCTGAACAATGCATACTTCAAGTGTTAGGCTTCAGTTTCAAGTCATTACCTTGATCTGTTAATACCTTAATATAATTTTTTTACTGTTTTCCTTGATAATGTCCTCTTTAGTCTGTGACAATGTACAGAGTTCGATTCTATGTAGTCCCAAGCTTCTTGTTGAGGACTCATGACCTCTTCTGATCATATTTTGCTGAAATATGACAGCATAGATTCCCTTACTTTTATTGCCGTTATGTATTGATAGCAATTATAATGTGCCCTATAACTGGAGGACTGTTAGCGGTGTACAAGTGTAAAAATACAAATTAGAAAGTCATACATCCAATTCAAGTTGATACCTATAAAATAAGTGTCAGACCTCAAACAGACTGGAGCAAAATTTCACTGACACAAAACAGTTTTTAATTGTTTTAATTGTGAGGGGGAATACTTTGAAAGCATGGAACAACCACAGACGAAACTTTCATCCTAATCCTGCTGTTATGTATATCTTATCCATGGCATCATACTCTAGCTTAATTTAGAACATCGTTCTGCAACCTTGGCACCTATTGTGGAGTCTCTCAAAATCTTCAGCAATGTCTATAGTGGCTAAGGAGTTTAGGGACTTGAATTATAAAGCGGGAGATCACACAAGCTGCAGAAATCTGATTTAAGATCATCTGTAAATAATAGCAAGTATTTCTGCTTTGAGTTCCTTTGCGATTAAAAAGGCAAGTAAAAAAACAGGTAAATATATAAATGAACAAATATCCAAACTAATTTAGCTGACTTCAATTCTGTGTTCTTACCTCAACTTACGTGGTGGAAGGTATCAATTGCTGCTTATGTCAGACAGCAAGATGGTTTGGACCAATCCTCATTTGCTTTAATTATAATTAGTCTAATCTAAGCATGTTTAAGACTGGATCCAGCTATATTTTACTATGATTACAGCTGAAGTAATTTAAGGTATAAAATGCTTCTCAATTATATGTCTGAATCTATAGTGCCATTAAAATATCTTTTCCAAAAATGAGTAGATACTTCCAAAGTAGTTGTTTCGCTGTCATGAAACCTAATGCCAAGTTTTCTTTTCTACAAGGCATAATATATTTTTCATAAAAGGTATGGAAATAGCTGAAAATGATTAAATAATAAAAGAGGAAATGAGCAGCTTATTCTCTTCGTTTCAATAAACCTGCAAAGATTTCATGACAATTCAAGATGATAATGTCCTTTTGGAAAAATTGCATGAAAGAAATGCTTTACTCGGGGACAAACAGTAGACAATTTATCACTAAATACTATATTAATGTTAACAAATGGGGTGTTCAGGGAGATGGAGCTTTCTGTCCTCCTTTTAGGACTGCTCATTCACCTTTTTTCCTCACTTGGCATTGGGTCTCACCTGTGACTCCAAGTGGCTGTAACACATGCATACCCAGTAAATTGTCTCCACAGATCAAAGAACAGGCCAAAACAGGTGAAACCAGCCAACGGCTCTTTGACTCATGGTGAGAAAGGGTTATGTTTATCCCAATTTGTGGGATAGGTCCTGGAAGATTGAGTGGAAGAGACTGATTAAGAGTTCAACAGTCAAGAAGGCAGACCCAGCAGGAGTTGTGAAGCACTAAGAACACAAGACACTTAGACCTTCGGGTCACCCACTGCATTGGGAAAGAACTCAGTCATAATGACTCTCTCTTCATGCCACTGAATGAAGGACTGCTTTGCCGAAAAAATGAGACCATCCCTTTGCAATGGCTATTCCACTTAAAATTCCATCACCTGCAGATTTCTTTTGTGCAATTCATCTTCGTCTATGACCTATCATCAAATCATCTCAGTCAAAACCTAATTTTTTTAAGTCCGGCAATGGGGAGTGGTGGAGCAACAGGTGTAGATGGCAATTGTAGTCAGAAACTTGCATAGGGGTGGCCATTGGACAAGTGTTTGTTCATCTCAGTATCTGGGGCAGTAGAGATGTCTGGCAGCATCCAGGGTAACTGGGCAGCTCTTCTAAGATTCCCATTCTTTCATGAGAGAGGGGTTAGAAAAGGAACCCTAAACATTCCTGCCTCATAGCATCTGGTTAGTTAACCATGGCGAGCAGGTAATCTCCTTAGTGGTCAAGAATCAAGAAAAATGAATGAAATAAAACTCATTTTTGGAACCTGGAAAGTCTGTTTGTTGTTGGACAGGGACAGTGTGTCAAGGCCTGAAAGAGGAATAACACTTACGTCACCCAAATGTCAGTATTATAACATTGACATTACTGTACTCAGTGAGGCCAGACTAGCAGATGTGGGTTCATTGCAGGAAACAGCTTTTTCTTTTGTCAGCTTCAAAGAGTACTTATTCACCTTTATTGTGTCCGTAGATTGCTGTCCTGCAGTCCTGTTTTGGATGATTCAAGTCCTCTTGGGTAAAAGAGGGATCCAGAAAACCTTGAGAGAGGTGTAGAAGAATTTTTTCAGCATCCATTGCACAAAATTGCTCAGATTTGCTTGCATTTGGATGCTGGCTTTGTTGCCAGTCTGGAAGAGATACCTAGGATGCTTGGACAGTTCTTGTCTTGTCTGGTTATCTGGGAATGGTTAAAATCTGTTGAACTTGATGAAGTGATCAGAGCCCTGAGGACTGTGAGTTCAGCCACCTGTTAATGAATGAAACCTTTATTGTCATTGTACAACATGTGTACAATGAGATTGTCTCCCTTCATGCACAACCCCCCCCAACACATGCAGATGCCACTTTGTTCTTTAGATCCATGTCCTTCCTAGCCTTGGAAGTAGCTTGGGGGATGTCATATGAGTGGGGTCAAATGTCCCGAAATCCTTCCCTTCAAAGAAACTCTCGAAGCAGGTCATCTTTAAAAGTTTGTTGATTTATTAGAGAGGTAATAGGCACAAGAGAAAGGCAAAGCTAGTTCTGGCCTCTCCCCCCACAGCATTGATATTTTAAACAGTTATTTTTCCCAAGGTCAAAATCACTAAAAATCACATGGTACAGATAATAGGCAGTTTCGTATGTTACAGTGCATCTGTGGAGACGTCCTTGGAGTAGCACATTTCAGCGGAGAAATATGTCAACAAATTCAAACTGTTACATTTCACCCAGCAGATCTAGGGCAGTTCTACTAAGACCGTTCTACCCCCTTCCCTTTACCTAGCATTGGCAAATTGGAAGAACAGTTTTCAGGATGATAGGATTAGTGCAGAAATTGTCAAGTGGATCCTAGTGATGGTTAATTTTTCTTTGAGTAAGGGGGATGCTTTTCTTTCAAGGAAGACTTGATTCATCCCCTCCATAAGAGATCATCACTGGAAATCCTTTATAGTGGACAACTTTTACTCAGTGTCTTTTGGTATTTTGGAATCAGAGAGTGGATACTTGTGTTATTTATTATTCCCATAGTTATTAATATTCTTGTTTTTATATTTTATTTTGGGGTTTGATATCTTTTTATGGATCTAACTACCGAGGAGTATAGAATGTATCAGTATATAAACAGTGCAAATTAGTGAATAATAATTAAACATTAAAATGATTTAACGTACGAGAATTTTGGAAGTCTAAGCATTAAGGGTAAAGTATTCTATAAAAGTATCCATCTTGTTCAGTCAATTGAGAAATATCTCTTAGAGTGAAGTCTTAAGATTTGCTTGAACAATCAGGACTGGAAGGCTTCAGATGGAAGAATATGTATTTCTTTCTCTAGATGCTTTAAGGGGAAAAAGACAAAAGGCCTTGATTAACCATACTTGTCTGCCCTTCTGAAGTGTGCATTTGCATATATCACCCATTCCTTCCTATCTTTTGCATTCCAAATATTTTTAACTTGCATGATCATTTGTAAGGCTTAGGAATTTGTAAGATGTAAAATGCTAGACAAAGTCAGAATTATACCAGCATTAAGTTGAAGTGGTGATAGGTAAAGTATAATTCTGATTGAGGATAAGAAGCTGAATGCTATCAAATATAGAAACTATGGGAACTGTTGCAGCTATCCAGTAAATAAGCCACTAAAAAAGGTGGCATATCTGCTCTCTAACGCTTTAGGAGACAAATGCTAGCATCCTCATGCATTTGCATTGATCTCTTTCTTGCACACAGGGGAATGGCAGAGAATAGATGCCATCATAATATAATAAAAAGATCTTGAGAGCTAGCAGGCTATGAATTATAAGAACTTTTCGTATCTGTATGACTGAGAAGCAGCGGTTTGCACATAAATATTTTGTATGGAAGAGGCCACTTTACTTTGCCTACTGTGAGTTTTGGTTTTTTTCCTTTAAAAAATGATATATGGAGGTACTCATGATAGTGCCATATTAAGGTTCGTGAAGATATTTTAATGAAACCTCCTGTATTATTTGTTCTTTTTATTTATAAACTATTTATTTTATGAGCAAATGCTCCCTTCCTTCACTCATTTACACATTTGTACATACCTTCTTAATTGAAAGTCTGGTTAGTCGAGGTAGATGTGAATTCTAAAAGGGCCTGGTGCCTACTCTGCACAGTATTTCATTCTGTGTGTTGGTTCAAAGGACTACATTTTGCATATATTTTTATACATTTCCCTTTTCATTTTGCATCATTTCCCATTTACTTTCATACAGTTTCTATCCTGTGAGCCATGTAGTGGTTAAGGCATCAGGCTAGAAACCAGAAAACCAAGAGTTTAGTTCCACCTTGGGCATGAAGAGAACTGAGTGACCTTGGCTCAGTCATTCACTCTCAGCCCTAGGAATTAAGCAGGGACGATAAGATCGCAAGGGATTCATCCAGGCATCTACTAGAAATCCACTCTGATTTGAAGGCATAATCTTGTATATGAGAACAGTCTGTTGCTTTGAAACAAGTCATTGAAAGAGTAGTCATTAAAAGATTGGCCACTTTCTGATTGAGTTACTACAACATGCTCTGCTTTTGAAGACCTCCCAGAAGTTGCAACTAGTCCAGAATGTGGTGGCATGAACAGTGTTGGGTACCCTTAGAACTATCCGTGTTACACCTCTGTAACATGAGAAGTTGCACTGGCCTCCATTTTTTTCTGATTGCAACTCAAGATGCTGATTATTGCCTTTCCAGCTCTACATGACACACTGGGATCACCTCTTTCTGATAGCGCTGGTTCCACCAGGTTAGGTGGAGTAGGCATTGCTCCAGGTCCCTTCCCTTAAAGGTGATCATTTGGCGAGATTTAGGAAACACGCCTTTTCTGCGCTGGCTCCTGTTTAGGGCAAGACCCTTCCCCTGGTAAAGTGGCAGGCTCCCACCTTTTTAGCCTTCTGAAAGGCCATCCAGAGTTGGCTTTTAGTCTAGGCGTTGGAATAAGGTGAAATCAAAACTGGAAGACAGTGGTTCTGACTCCATTGAAGGAAAGTGCCAGATTTTTTATTTTGCTTTTATTACTTTTGATTTGTTTATTCTGGTTTTATATTAGAAAAGTGGTTTAGAAATATGATCAATCAATCAACCAATCAATCAGACAAACAGACAAATAAATATTGTGAACAGTCCAGAGTTGTGTTATTTAAGATGGATGGAATACAAGTCTTTTAAATAAATAATTCTTAAAAAATAATTATATAGTAGTAGATTGCCCTGTGTGCATTGAGCCTGAATATTTGCAGTGAGGAAATATACAGATAATATATCTTTATGCCCAGAAGCTTTCCTGCTGCAAATTTTCATGCTGAATATGAGGAAACCGAGATAGGGATGACCCACATTCCTGGTGCAGCTTCTCTTAGTCATTCATTACATGAAGTAATTACCCTTTATGTAATTAATGTCTGGTCTCAGTATGATTTTAGATTTCTTTCTTCCTAGGAGGGAGATGAAGAAGATCGATAAAGAAGGCATATTGCAAAAATGCTTGGGCTAGACCGATCTGGGCATGATATAAAGTATTAGAGTCTCAGAGTCTGGAATTTCTTGGAAGGGAAGCAATGTGGGAAATCTGAATCTAGTTTAATATTAATGAATCTTACTGCTTATAATGCATGGTAGTGAGTGAAGCATGTGAAAGGTACTTTTGCAAAATACCCCACCCTAACAGTTGCTTGAAGTACTTAGGCTTTGTATTTTTGGAACAGAATGACATGCTTGCTCCCTGATAAGTCTGCTTCATTTTAGTAAAATTGATTCCCATACCAGTGTACAAAATACGACTGCTCCTCATTTAGGATCATAATTGGTCATTAAATCACAACGGTGCTTGTGATCTTATTTCAGCTTTCCTTTGCGAAGGTTGTAAAGCTGAGGAATGATCATAAAGTTACTTTTTCATCACAATCGTATTTGTGAATGGTCACTAACCAGGAAATCTCTAAATCAGGGGTCCCCAACCAGAGCCGGCCAATGGGATGTGCGTGCAGTGCAACCACACAGGGCCTGGTCCTTGCCAAGGACTCACGGGGTTAATAAACAGGCCCTGCAAGGTTAATAAATAGGCCCCACTCTATGCTTGCCGAGGCTTCTGCACTCAACATTTAGAACCGGGCCCCACTTATTCTTCAGCTGACTCTGTCCCCAACCCCTGGACCGTGGACCGGCACTGGTCCGCGGCATGCTAACAACTGGTCCACCCAAACAAGCAAAGCCCCATTGGCCAGATGCAGGCAACATGCAAAACCACGTCCCCTCCAATCCACGGAAAAATCTTTCTCCATGGAACCGGTCCCAGGTGCCCAAAAGGTTGGGGGCTACTGCTTTAAATGAGCTGCACCATTATGTGAATGGGATGCCTAGATTCTTCAAGAAGTGGATTTGGAACAGCCGAAGTGACTTAATCAATCTAAAAAATGCAGTTGTCTCTGGAGGGCTTTTCTTTTCTGGACTTTTTAAACATAGTTCCAGGTTAAGTAAAAGCAAATCATCCTTATAGGAGAATACTCTGCAATTAGCTGTGTTGTACTGCATGTTATACTGCTGCTAAATACCAAGCCATACTAATGTTACTTAAAATCCGGTCTGTTGCCAATTTTAAAATGCAAAATGTAAATCTGGTTGACATGAACATTATATGTTCCCATTACTAATAAATTTGAGAGCGAGCTGCCTTTTAAAATATCCGAGCTTTTAAAAGTTTCCCAGTGGAGAGACCTTTGGTCTCATTTGGCTACACTCAGGACTGACCTCACTGATCTATCTTTATTTGTAATTTTCTTAGCATGGCAGAAAAGAAATTTTTAATTTAATACTGGGGTCCATGACCTCTGATTCTTTTTTTTCTAGTTTGTGTCTCATTACTATCATTCAGCAAGTTTAAGAGCCAATTGCGTCAACTGTTTACGAACGCTTACAAGTATTTAAAGGCCACAGTGAATAATATTTTATTTCAAAATGTTGACATAAATAGTTAATTTAATCTACAATTTCTATGGGAAATATTTGGACATAAGAACTGTGGTCTTCACTAAGATTGGAACTGTGGTTACCATTACCATTATTTTATTGCTTGTTTCATTGATTTTATCATTTCCTTCTCCTTCTGAAACATAGCCGGCATTCCTATTGTAATTGTATTGCATTACTCTGCAGATCAGTTCAATTTGGCACTATATAAATATACAAACATAGCTTTAACATACAATTAAAAATTAAAAATTTCAGTATTGCAAATGAAGGCATTCATATTATAGGTAGTCCTCGACAACAGTTCATTTAGTGACCATTTGAAGTTACAACAGCTCTGGAAACCTCTGTGACCATTTTTCAGATCATCGCAGCATCCCCATGATCATGTGATTTACATTCATATGCTTGACAACTGGTTCATACATTGGTCATGTCATTCAACATGACATGATGAATGTTTTTGTCACATGATGGATGTATTCTATTATTATGATTGTGGTATGTCACTTGTAGCTTGTGTGTCCATTGAGAGTATATGCACCAGAGACAAATTCCTTGTGTGAGTTCAATCACACTTGGCCGATAAAGAATTCTATTCTGTTTTGTTCTGTTCAACTGCAGTGATTCACTTAATAAACGTGGCAAGAAAAGTAATAAAATGGAGCAAAACTAAAATTTCTCACTTAGCAACATAAATTTTAGGCTCAATTGTGGATGTAAGTCAATTTTACTTGTATTCCTTAGATACATGTAAGGCACCATCCATATTGAACCCTCCCCTTACTTTCTGAAACTTTTTGTTTTAATCAAATTTGCTGTAGAATTAGATCAGCAGTCAACATTGCGTTTTATCTCTATTTACTACATGACATTATGCCCCACATCAGTGTTCCGAGAGGGTGGCTCTTGGCTACATTTTCCCTCCAACACTTAGTGCATAGATGCTCTGAGCATCTTAGTGTGGCCTCGGTGAAAGCTCTGCCAGAAATTTGAAAATCTACCTTTGGGTGCAACCATTAATATTAAGATTATTCTCTAGTATTTCTGGGATTTTTCTTTCTTTCTTTCTTTCTTTTTTAGTAAAAGCTATTCTAAGGCTGGTATCACTGAAAAAGTAAATTGAATGTAACAGTTTGACGTGGGAGTAATAAAACAATATATCCTCTTTATGCCGCAAAAATATGAAATATTGGACTCTGGATCAAGTTGACTAGAAAGTTGCTGCCCTGTGGTGAATAATTAGAGGAGTGTTCCTCCTCCTCCTGCTCCTGCATCTCAGTGTGCCTTTGTGATGAGCCTAGAATTAACTTCAGTTTCCTGTTGCTGCACAGCCGGAGTACTGTTCACTGAATTTTTAAAAAGCAAATCAGCTGCATTTTTGAAGTATGCATTCTATACAATATATTCCTTGCAATATATCTGGAATCAATCTTTTTTCTTAAAAACATGGTGACCCTTTGAATAGCCAAGTTAAAGAACAGTCCCTTATTTCCTTAGATAGCCATTTTCTCACCAAAGGTGAGTTTAGGGCAGGAAAAAAATGCAAATCTGCTGTGCAGAATTTTGATTTTTAAGTGTAATTATAACAGCGTTTGTTTGTGTGACTAATATGCCCCAACAATGGAAGAGATCTAAAACAATTATAAACCAATTCAGAATGAAACAGAGGCAAACATGGGAACCCATAAGGACAGGTATCGCTTCCTAACTATAATGATGTCCAAATGATAAAACATGAATTATGACATGACACAAGCAACACTTTTCTTCCTCTGTGTTACAGCGTTGTATGCAGGAATGTAAGAAGCTGGGTTTGTGTGTGATAGCAAAATTCATGCGTGTCACTTTTTTTCTTTCTTCCTGAGGATGTCCATACATATTGGACATTAATGCATTTGAAAGTGAAAAGTTTAAAATGTAAAAATGTAAATTTTCCATAACTGGTAGGTTACATAATTACTTACGGAATAAAGAAAAAATTCAAAACAGTCCAAGAAAATATGACAATTTTCATAGGAAGTGGATTATTATTATATTTTAAATAAATCTTGAAGTTGCAAGAAAGTAGGAAACAAGAATGGAAGTAATTAGAGGATGAGTAAGAGTCGGAGAGTGTAAGAAAGAAAGGGGGAGGAAAAGAAGAGGAAATAGGAAAGAATGTGAAAGGAAGGAAGGTGAAGAGATGAAAAAGTAAGGGAAAGGGTTAAAAGGTGGAAAGGAAAAGAGATAAGGTTTGAAGAAAGCTGGCTGAATGAGATATAGGAATAAGGGGAAAGAGATAGGGGAGTAAGGATTAGACTTACGTTTAGCTATAGAATTAGGTTTAAGGTAGACATAGGGAGAAGAGTAGGGTTAGAGTTAGGGATAAGGCTAGAGTGTTTAGGGGAAGTGGGTTGAATAAGGGGAAGGGTTAGGTTTATAAAATTAGGTTTAAGGTAGAGATAGGGAAAGAGTAGGGTTAGAATTAGGGATACGGATGGTTAGGGTGTTTAGGATTAGGAATAGAGTTTAGGGTTAAGGTTATAAGGATTAGGGAGAGGATTAAGAAGGGGTAATAAGGAAGCCAGAGAGAATAGGAAGGAATAATGGAAGAGGAATGGAGGGGGAAAGAAAGTAAAGAGGATGGGAAAAGGAGATAAACTCTAGAGAATTTGAGAGAAATTTGGGCGCTAAATTTTTTCACTCCTTCCTGAACACATTCTCTCTGAAGAGGTTGGAAATCATTTTTGTTAAAAATAAAATTTGTGTTAAAACTCCTTCTCCCTCTTGGAATAACTATTGTTGAACGAGATGTAAAAATATCTTTTATGGATTTTGCCTTTATATTTGCTCATATCTTCAGATCTCTTAAAAACCTGTTTACCTGTTAAGTAACGAGTTTTTCTCCCTTGACTATCATTGTATGTTTGTTTGTTTATGTATTTGTTTATTTGTTTGTTTACAATATATTTTTTTTAAAAAAGGAAACATACAACTATATAAAAAAAGAAGTTGCAATCACTGAATGTTCTTCCTTGGAAGCAAATCTCATTGAATTCTGTGGAACGTACATTTCAATAGACATGTAATAATATTTCACTTTAAATCTTGGGAGACAAATAGACTTGCTTCTCCCTGGAATTAAAAAATGTATAGCAGAAGTGCCTGGCAGAGCTTATTTCAAATCTTAGGATAAATATAACTAAGGAAAAGTATTTTTGTAGCATTTTATTTTTATCATATTATCTTTTTAATATTGTAAGCTGCCCAGAGTTATCCTGTGGTAAGATGGGCTACCAATAAACTTAACCAATCAATAAGAAAAACTAGTTTTTATTAGAAACAAACCATGATTAGAACAGAGTTCTGTTCTTTATACTAATATGTTCATTCAAATGGCTGGAAATATATACAAACTTGCAAGCAAACGGCTTTTTGTAAATTTTGTAAATTTGCACGTGCATTTACTTCTCTAATACCATCTTGAGGTTACAACAGCACTGAAAAAAGTGACTTTCGACTGTTTTTCACACTTATGACCATTGCAGCATCCCCATAGTCACATGATCAAAATTCAGATGCTTGGCAATTGATCATATTTATGACTGTTGCAGTATCCCTGAGTCATGTGATCCCCTTTCACAACCTTCTGACAAACAGAGTCAGTGGAGAAACCAGATTCATTTAACAACACTAACTATTACTAACTTAACAGCTGCAGCGATTCACTTATCATCTTTGGCAAGAAAGGTCGTAAAATGGGGCAAACTGACAAATGTCTCACTTGGCAACATAAATTTTGAGCTCAATTGTGGTCGTAAGTCGACGACTGCTTGTATATCTTTGGAACATCCTCGCAGAGATTAGAGTGGCTTTCATTTGGATACTGTCTTACAAGACCCTGAAGCTCTGGCTTTGTCAATGGGCCTGGGGAACCCACTGCGATGGAGTCCTTCAAATGTTTTGTTTGCATGATTGTCATTGTCAGAAGGGTTGGGGAGTGGCATTGTTTTTATTTTTTGTGTATTGGTTTTTTTATTTTTGTTAGCGGCCCAGAGTCACTGGGAGACAGCAGGCAGCCATGTACATTTTCTTAAATAAATAAATATAAGAAGGGTGGGTTACACAGGATTATAAAGCATAGAAGATACATCAGAGTCTAATTTATAACAAAAGAATCCTTAAAAATAGAAAAAGTACATATGAAAACGAGAGTGCAAAAAATCTAAAGGGGATGGGATCTGTACATTAAATGGATGTAGAGAAACATAAAAGTTAGTATATACCATGTTTCCTGGATCTTATGTTAATTTTTGCTCCAAAAGACACTTTAGGGCTTATCTTCAGGTTAGGTCTTATTTTGGGGGAAATATAGTACTAGATGTGTCCGTCTGGCTGACGTTCTTAACTGGGGCTTATTTTGCGGGTAGGGCTTATATTATGAGCATCCTGAAAAAAGAATGCTATTATTTTCCAATTAGGTCTCATTTTCGGGGGAAAAGGATAGCACACTAAATGTATTGGCAATGTATTGGGTCTGGATGGGGAGGAACAGGCTCAGGCTCAACCCTTCCAAGACCGAGTTGCTGTGGATGCCGGCGTCCCGATATAGCCAGGTAACACCAACTCTGGCTATCGAGGGCGATACACTGGCCCACGCGGAAAGGGCCTGCAACTTAGGCGTCCTCCTGGATTCACGGCTGTCTTTAGAAGATCATATGACGGCCGTGGCCAGGGGGGCTTTTTAT
>JANHFO010003365.1:62912-74049 GCA_032468095.1 Pareas carinatus
CTTCCTTCCTTCCTTCCTTCCTTCCTTCCTATTTCAGCAGTCTGTACCTCATATCCAGTTGCCAATTTTAACTGAAATGCCCCTGCAGAAAAACTCAGGATGTTCAGATCTAAAATATTGTTATTATGTATTTTTATTATTTATGTTTTCAGACTTTACAGTGTGGCTTTATCAGTCTAATGTGTATAATATGTATGTATTTGTATGTATTCAAAAACTTTAAGGAATTACTGTGGTTAAGACTTATTTTCAGGCACCACAAATTTTGGAATATTACTTTACATTTTCCTCCCTTCCTTGCGTCTTTTAGAGGGGTAGATTTGTAACACACAGCAAATGCAATTAAAGGAAAGTCTTGTTGCATATGGACAAGGTTGATTTGAAGGTGGTTCTGAATTTTAAAACAGCTTCATTATGCTGTCAGTTGTTTATAAAGTACACCACTCAGGGAACAAAGGGAAGTGAATGAACTTGTTGACAGTTTAAATCAAGTTCCTGCTGTGACAGTAACTAGTTACGGCAAGAAGCCAATTTTGTCTTACTTAAGAGGGCCTAAGAGGACCTTTCTGTAGCGCCTATTTTCCCCCCTTTAAATAAAATATAAAATGGAAAACAGGAAAACAGTATTGATTTTTGTAAATATATGTAGAAAGCCATTACAAAAGCATGTTACTAAGATCCTTTTAGGCTTTATACCAGTTCAGGAAATTACAGGAATGAATTCTTCGGTCCAGAAAGTGCTAAAGTAGTTTACTTTCAAGTGATTTTGAAGAGAAAGTGTTACAGACATTATTACTATAAGGGTTAGCTGGAGAGTCAGCCAGATATTCAGACTGAATTTGGCATTTTTATTCATGTATCAAGTCCCCACCCCTCAAGAAACTGGGATAGGCAGATGGTTTGCTTTGTTTGATAGTGTTAAAGGTATTGTCACAGGATATATAAACTGTCCCAAGTGAAGCTGCCTTTTGCAATTGACTGATGGTGATTTTGGAAATGCAGATAGTGTACTGTACACACGGTGCCCCAGATGTTTGGGGATTGCACCCAAGATTCATATTACCATTGATAGCATCTTTGGTTTCTTTTGCCATAGTCATTCTACTTGTTTTTGCAGGTCTTTATATTTTCTGATTTCCTTCAATTCTTTCTGTTTTTGTTGTTTTGTCTGTTTTGCTGTTGCTGGGTACTGCAATATCCACTGTCCAGACTTTTTTGTTCTTCTTATCAGCAGTTTTTAAGTCTGGGGTGTTATGCGGCAAATGCTTGCCTGTTTGCTATTTGTCATGCTATTATTTATACAGTAGTGAGTCTGTGTGATATTTTTGCAGCACTTAACTAGGTAGTTAACTGTTTCTTCAGCTTCTTTGCTTTTTTCTGTGCTAGTTTGGTTTTTCTAGTAATGTATTTGCAATATTCTATGCTCATCTATGATCCTTGGTAAGTTGAGTCTGTCGGTGTCACTGTATGAAATCATTGGCATTATTTTGGAGGCTCTTCCTATCCAAGGCTTTTAGTCCTACTTGAGTCTACTTCTCTAGTTTAGCTATGTATCTAATGACTGGAATTGTCCAGGTGTTAATTGCCTTGGTGGTATTTTCTCCACTGAGTTTGGACTTTAAGATCTTCCACGTGCAAATTTAAATTCCAAATTTAAGATTTGGAAGACCTTAAGATCTTCCAAAGCACATGAGGTCAGGAGCAGAAGTAACAGATGGAAGCTTATCAAAAAGAGATCCAACCTGGAAATAAGGAGAAATTTCCTGTCAGTGAGAACAATTAATCACTGGAACACCTTGCTTCCTGATTTTGTGAATGCTCCATCACTGAAAGTTTTTAAGCAGAGATTGTTCAGCCATTTATCCAGAAAAGTATAGGGTCTCCTGCTGGAACGGGTTGGACTAGAAGACCTCCCTTCCAACCCTGTTATTCTGTATTCGCTTCTAATCATCTTGACTACAGTGTGCTTGATGTTGTCAGGTACAAGAATGCCAGGAATTTGTAGTGATCGCTTTCATCCAGAGTCTTGATGTTATTTACATAGGGTGGCTTGATTTTCACTATTTTCCCCTTAACCGTGATAAGGTCCTCTCTTGATACAAACCCTCTTCTACTCTATCATCATTGATCAGCACCTCCTGTGCCATTGATCTTTGAACAAAGCTTCTGATGTTTCTACTGATTCCTGATATTTCTAGGCACTTGATTATCCAATCATGTGGCAAGGAGTCAAATGCCTTTTTATAATTTATCCAAGTTACATTCATGTCAGTCTCTTTCTCCTGCAGTTTTCCAAAATCATCTTGTTAGGAGCTGATCTTTTGTTGGGAGCTGATCTGTTTGGGCAGTTTCCTTTCTACTCCATTGGAAAGGGATTGTGCTGGTCTAGATGCACAGTTATTCTTTATTTCAATTCTTTTTTAGTTAGAGGGTTTGTTCTTTTTGAGGAGAAGGCAGAGGAGAAGGTGCCTAGTTTTGAAATGAAAACAATTCAGTATTTATGCTTACTTACGCTACTGCTGATTCCCTCTGGTTTGCTTCTATTGTCTGAGGTACTTCAATTTCTTTGTCCTGGATAGACTTTTGCAGTTTTTCCAATTCTGTTTCTGTGAATACTTTGTTTTGTATTATAAATAGAAATTGATCTTGCTAGTCTCTGTTCTATTATTTCTGATTCTGAATGCTGTTCTTTTCAGAACTGGTGCATTTGTTTTGAATATCCTCTTCTTGTCAGACTTGATTATAATAACATCATTGTTTCTTTGTTTTCAGTCTTTGTATATTTGCCATCGGTAAACAAATTTTCTTCCAGTAGTCCTTCAACTGCTGGCTTTGTTTACTCAGCCAACAGTTCTGAGTCCTATAACCCATTGGTAATCAGATGTCTATAAATTCCAGTACCTAGTACAGTCCTTGTTGACCTGAGCAACAACCCATTCTGGTATAGGTTCCATAAATTCTGTCTGCAAATTATTTTGTTTGAAACCTACTTTTTACCTGGCTCTTGTGATGAGACCAGTAGGGTTGAATCGCTGGCATAGCTTTCATCCTCCTCAGAGCACACAAGTCCCACAATCATACTTTACTGAAGAGATTATCGTTATTTCAAGTTTATTCTAACTGTCCAACACCAGTGGACTCTTTATTTATATTAGTTTGCTGTATTTATTATCCATCTACATACCAGGAGCTCAATGAGGCAATTTTATCCACATATAGTTTAGGCTAAAAGATAGGAGCTGACTCAACAAAAGGCTTCATGTCTGAATGGATACTTGAATCTGGATCTCACAGGCAGAGTGGCTTTGATTTAAATCAAGTTGATTTAAATCACTAGTGAAAAGACTCAATTTAAATCATAATTTTTAAAGAGCAACTGTCATCTCTGACCTGCTGTTGACTCACCAACAGTCCCATTCACTTTAATGGGGCAACTGGTGATGTGGTTGTGACAGAACAAGGTGAGGGTCATGGCGGTAGCAGGGCAGTGGATGCCCACTAAGAGGCACTGCCATGATGGATCTAACATGACAGGTGCTCTTTAAATGTATGGACCCTGACTCATTCTTGCTGGTAGTTAGAATATTTGCAAACAAAATGAATAATATTTTTGATCAAATTTTCTTACTCTGTTTCAACTAATTATACTCTGTTGCATCTAGCTCTTCTATTCGGTAGCAGATTGACAAAATCTGTTGTATATTTATTGTCTTGATTCATTCTTTAAAGCTATATGACTTGTACATAAATGTGTCAGTATTGCAAATGTGTTAGAATACCCAATGAGTCAGTTTTTGCCTTATGCAGCATCAAATTGTATGAGCTGTTATCAAAATTTTAAATATTTTAACCAATTCTACCTATGTGTAGTTCCAGTTTCTCTGTCCTGCTCTGGATATCAGTTTATTATCACATGCAACTCAAAATATAATATGTACATTTTAAAAATATAAATGTTAATGTTCTACCTAGATGACAATTTAATCTATACATTTAGATTATATTGAGTTATATTTTTATATTCTTTATATCAGCAATAATAGCAGCAACAGAAATTTGAAGAGTATTTTTCTTTTACAGTACCTAAAGCATTTTCAATTATTTATGGAACATGCATTTTTGACACACGTTTTTATTTCCCGCACTAAAGAAAATTATTCCATAGTACAGATCTTCTGTACTGATACAAAATACAACATATACTATAGATACTAAATTCCACAGATGACAATGTGTAGTTTGAGAAAATCCTAGGGACCCCTGAGAAAAAGAAGAATAGATCTCCAAAAATTCAGCCTTGGGTTTTTATACCTTGGAATGAGTAAATCAGTTCAATACTATGTCTCTGATAGTTATCTCACAAGACAGCCTATAAAAGTATACCAGGTTAGTATCAAGCACATATGTAGGGAATTGAATGGGGGGGGAATCAATTTGCAATATTGCAGATGTGGCATTGTGACTGAAGTCTCAGGACAAGACTTTGATAATGATTTCCTACCTACTTAAGAGTCGTTGTAGCGCAGTGGTTAGAGTGCAGTATTGCAGGCTAATCCTGCTGACTACCAGCAGTCCGATTCTCACTGGCTCAAAGTTGACTGAGCCTTCCATCCTTCTGAGGTTGGTAAAACGAGGACCCAGATTGTTGGGATCAATAGGCTGACTCTGTACATCATTTAGAGAAGCTATAAAGCACTGTGAAACCGGTATATAAATCTACATGCTATTGCTGTTACCATTTTGATCCCCCCAAAGTACTTGTGCATCTGCAAGATCCAGGAGAATTATTATATTATTTCCAGAGCAAGTCTAGAGTTAGCAAAACAGTTAATTTTCCAATATTCAGTTTAAAAAACCCGACTAAAAATAAGGTACATTATCAATTTCATCCAAAAATTCAACATAAGCTCATAGCCTTCACTTTAGAAGTTATTTTTAATTTCAAGTAGCAGTTGTTTACATCAGTGAATGTATTGATGTTGTTCAAGTTCTTATCACAGCTTTCATTAACAGAGTAGGAAGGAATCCCTTTATAAAAGAAGCATCCATTATCTCACTAACCCCCATATTTTAACTTAATTAATCCAATTATGTCACAGTGGATAGTCAATATTCAAGCAGGAATTATGTTCACATCAATAAAACAAAATGAAAACTAGCAAAACTGCACAAGCATTAAGATGAACTAGCATCTGTCGGAATAGATTCAAATAATGTAATTATGAGCAAACCTATATAAGTTGATGTGAAGTGCTTGCTGGTCATTCTTATTCCTTAACGAAAATATAGCATGCTATAGATGATTGGATTAATTTTTGGCTTGATCGATTTTCCCATGCTTTGAGATGGGGGAGGGAACTTAGGAAGACCTGGCAAATCCTGCTACTTTTTTTTATCTAGCTCAATATCCATCTAAGCATGAATCAAAGTTCAATGGGAACACTTTTTCTTTTTTTCGGAATTTTTTGTTCATTTATAAAATAAAAAAACCATAGTAAATATTTCAAAAAACATCATTCGAGTGAGTATACAATTAGTCATATTTATATTCCCTCCATGGTAAAAGCAAAGACAATCACATTATCTAGTTTAAGTTTCAGCAATCAAAATTCTGAATGTATTTCTTAAATGGAACACTTTTTCATTTACCCCCCAAACACAATTAAATAAAGGGCAGATACCGTATGTAGCTGCCAATTCAGTGCTTGTTCTTCCAAAACCTTTACTGGTGTCATTTTTAAAGTGTTAGTCATTTGAAATACTAGTAAAGTCTTTTGTTTAAACTTAAAATTCAGACTTATTTGCACATTAGGAGAAATATATCTGGATCTCATTTATGTTTTCATACATGAAAGAACCACTGCTGACTTCATAAATTTTCTCAGAAGCGTCTTTTATAATTATGTGAGGCTTTTAGAAATATCCACAGGCTCCTGATAAAATTCTCCAGCATTGTTTACATTTGGGCAATTCATTATTGTTATTGCTGCAGTTATAATGATATTGCAACACTGTTTGATAACAAACACTAAAAAAGAAAATGGATTTGAGATAGCAGTGAAATTTCTTACCAAAATAGGCAATTAAGATTTATTAATGTTCCTCTGCCTCCTAGAGGCTATGTTGCATAATGCTACTATCAGAACATACAACTGGGGGGAAAAAGTGAAGATAAAACACAACACTCTTTCTCTCAAGTGGCTATGGTAATATCCTTCAGCATAAAAAGTAAGATGAAGCTTAGAAAGGAGTTCCTAAAATTCTAACAATTTTCTGCTTTAAAAATGAATAGAAAGCATTATCTTCCACCACAATATACTTATTAGACATTTGTTATTTTAATTTCTATTCAGTGTTACAGTTTTATACATCTGTAGTGCCATAATAGATTGCAATAATTGGAGGAAATGAAATAAAATATTAACACATATCCAGAATTTTTAAAAGCTTTTAAAATATGTATTAAGTTCTTTCAAAATATCCACAGGATAATAGTTTTCGTCAGTGCAATGGAAATGTATTCTTGATACTAGGGATCAGTATAGAAAAAAGCAGGACATGATATCAAGACACTGCAGAAGAGCATGTGGTAATTGAAAGGGAATTATAAAAGTTTTCTTTTTCTCAGTTCTACTCAGAATTTCTTACCTGATACTTATTATTTAGAAGTAATATGTTTCATGCAATTTAATACTTAATCTTTCATGATATGTATCTCTTAGATTTTATCTGTAATATAAACTGGGAGAAGGGTACATTTATATTGTTCATATGGAATTGACAGGTCCATAATCAGTCAAAGCTTATAAAAAACTTAATAGATCTCAATCCTATCCCTGACTCCCCAGGAAAACATTGAGGGAATTGATGTGTGTATTCCATATATTAAATGGTGCACACATAGTCAATGTTAGATACAACTTCCACAAAAGAATGTGTGAATTTCAGTTCCTGTGTAAAATATGTAAAATAGCAGTACAATATTAAAATAACCTTACTTAATGTTCAAAAACGTTTTGTATGGCATAGTAAAATGGGTGAAAAGACAGTAAAAATGAGCGTGAATGGCCTACAAATGACATCATAGGACATGTCTTTGAAGAAAATTTTCAGGGAGGAATGCTTAAATGTCAACGGCCACTAAAGGTTATGACTGAACAATTTCAGTTGGCAAGGCTAATATTGTTGGGGAATGTATTTGTTGTGCAACTCAGCCATGTGAAAAAAAAATAATTGAAAAAGTTGAAAATGAGCAGGTTAAAATATCGTAAGATTTCTGAATACAACTGAATAAAGACTTGGCTCATAACACACCAGACTTAATTGTAATTAAAAAGAAGAAAGTGTGAATTATTGATGTGACAATGCCAGGAGATAGTAGAATAGAAGGCAAGGAATTGGAGATGATTACCAAGATTTGAAAATTGAAGTTGAAAGATAATGGCCTTGAACAGGCCATGGTAGTCCCAGTGTTATCAGCATGCTGGATGTCATACCAAAATATCTTGGGCAGCACTTAGAAAATGAGCACATTGACAAAATTTTCAGTATCCTAGGTTCTTAGAAAGAACTTGATGCTAATGAAGGCCAATAATGAAGAAGTTAAAGTACTCTGAGATTTTAGAATTTAAACAGGCAAGTATGTGACACATAATACTACAGACATAACAATTGTTTAAGAAAGACAAAAAAAGTCTGGATAGTGGGCATTGCAGTACCGAGGGGCAGCAAAATAGAAGACGAGGAAGTGGAGAAAATAACAAAATATAAAGACCTGCAAATAAAGGTAGAATGGCTGTGGGAAAAGAAAGCAATGATAGTACCAATGCTGCCTTGGGTGCAATCCCAAAATATCTGGAGCACCATTTGAATACCATTGGCATCAGTCAAGTACAAAAGGTAAGCTTCTTGAAATAGCTTATATCCTGCAACAATACCTTTAATACTATCAAACAACAATACCTGCCAATCCCAGGTCCTTGGGAAGGACTCAATAGATGAATAAAAATGTCAAATTCATTCTAAACATCTGGCTGACTTTGCAACCAGTTATAATGATAACAATCCCGAGAGTGCTTTTTCAAGAGGCAACTAGACTTTCTTGTTTTTCTTTGAAATTTTTTCTCTTCTTTGAAGAAGCTTCTTGGATGAGAAGTGAAATGTCTTTAAAGAAAAACAAAGTCTAGTTGTCTCTTGAAAAAGCACCTTTAGGACAGCCATGACCTGGATGACTGAGAATCTCCATAGGCATAATAACAACAACATTACCTGATGTGCTCAGAAGCAAATCTTATCCCTCTGTTCCAACATAATAACTCATAACTTTTTCTTTTTAAAATGCCACCATTAACTCAAGGCTTAAGACTGCAGTCATCTAGTCTTATAAAATAAAATATTAACCGTTTCTTAAGATATCTTTTCTATTGATTCATAAAGGTCAAGTTCCAAAATTAATGTACTTGGATACTGCAATTCATTAGGTTCTTTATAAACCAGGTTTCTGCACATTTTTGGTGCCTTACTTTTGCGAATAATTGGACTTGTTTTATTACTTTGTTGTTCATCACTTTCACGTTACTGTAATGATTTATGTCCTTGTCACATGCACAGAGGACTCCTAAGCTTTTTTCATGTACTTAGTAAAGGAAAGTGAGTCACTTCTGAAATTTGGATTCCTACCTATCAAGGTGGCCAATTAAAGAAAAGTCAGTGATTTTGACCTCCAATTTTTAATACAGTTATATCAAATTAAAGCTTTTACTGTCTTTCACAATGCTAAACTCCAGGGTAATCTAAAATTAATTTACTAATAATATTTAATGGTGATTGATCATGGTCGATATGTGTGTGTAAGCTATGTATCATTTTTTAAAAAATGCATATGTGATTAGTTTGTGGGTTACATAAAGAGAAGATTTCTGCCTTACAGTAGTTTGTACTTACTTTTTCTCAGCTGCTTTTAATATTTTTACAAAAACTGAACAAACAGTCCAGAAATAACAAAATAGTATGCAGCCCATGCATATAGAAGCTAAATAAAAGGTCAGGCAGTGAGAGAAGCTATGCAGATTTCCCAGGAGACAGTTGTAGAAATAGAAGGTATCCCAGAAAAGGAAACAATTATGTATGAATTATATAATTCACACATAACATTGAGAAAAGAATTGTGTGTGAATAATATCCACAACCTAATTTATAGTATTACATTTTTATGCTATTGAACCTTAAAGGACTCCTGATGGTATGCAACATTTAAAACATAAAATACTCAAAGACAATGCTATAAAGATAAAACATTAAAATAAAATGCAGGTAATCCAAATAAGCAATACAAAGGATGGTGATCGTTCTTGCTCTTGAAATGTCCCCCAGACTAGTTCAGATTGCAAAACCTTCTGGAAAGTCAGCAACGAGGGGGCCAACCACAGGTAGTCCTTGTTTATTTTAGCAATCATAGTTGGCACTGCCAACTTGGTTGCTAAGTGAAGTGATTGCTAAGTGAAACATCATGATTTTGAAATCTTACTTCAGCTTTCCTTTCCTTTACAAACCTGGGAAGGTCGTAAATATGAGGGCTGGTTGCAAAATTATTTTTTTATCACCATTATTGCAAATAGTAGTTAAACAAGGCAATCCCTAAACAAGGACTACCAGTAAGTACATCATGATGAAAACTATTCCATAGTGGAGGAACCAGAATAGAGAAATATTGTTTGCAGCCCTCTACCGTTTGTTGGGATTATCAACAGTTTGGTTTATATATTTGCTCCAATTAAAAACTAGAAATTCTAAAAATCTTACATGTCTCTCTCTCTATATTCTGCAATATATCTTGTAACCTCTGTTGCAAATCTATCTATTTCAGATATAAAACAAAGTAGTAATACAGAATTGTTCTGTATGAATACAATAGTGGAGTCCCTGGTGCTCTCTAAGCTTGGCTGTTTGATTGAAGGGTTTTCATTACCTGATTAGGTAGCATGATCATTGTCCTTGAGATATTGTCTACTCAAGTAATGAAACATCTGCAAGCAAACATCAAGCATCAAGATCAGTTCAGATCTAAACTACACATATTTTCTTCTGTTGGAATATGATAGTCATGTAGAACTGTCTTTTGGACACAATGAAATTGAATAAAGCTGTTTAATTAAGAGTAAGAATTCATTTCTTCCATTTATTTCAGAAATGTTGATTCATGAAAATAAGCTTTTTATAGTGAATCAAATAATTGTTTTTGGTTGTTATGCATATAAATAAGGCCTTGCTTTATGAAACTTGGGCAAAGTGTTTATAGAACTTGCAAATCAGCCCTCCTTATATGCTGTGGGTATGGCATGTTTCCCCCTTCAAATAATTCATTAATGGAAGGTATTAGCTATATAATGTATGTGTACTTTGGGCTACAGCAAGGGTGTCAAATTCAATTTCATTGCGGACCACTTCGACTGCCACCGTGGGCTACCCCTCGCTTTCCCCTTGCCCCTCCAGCCATTGGTGACCCCCCCATGGCCATTGGCACCCCTTGCGCCACCCTGCAGCTGTCAGCACCCCCCGCACCCTCCTTCGGCCATTGGCGCCTCCTACGCCCCCTCCTACAGCCATCAGTACTCCCACAGCTCACTTGCAGCCTACCCAAGCTTGCACAGACCTTCCAGAGGTCTTCCCTGCGGCCTGCTTGCGGGTTACACAAAGCTTGCTGCGGCCCTATGTTTGACATATATGGGCTACAGAATCTTACCCAAGAATTTTGAACACTATGATACTAGTCACATCTGCTTCATTATGAAATGCAGATGAAGAATGAATAGAATGACAGTTGGAAAGAACCTTGGAGGTCATCTACTCTAGCCTCCTGCTCAAGCAGCTCATTCTGGACAAATGTTTGTCCAATCTCTTCTTAAAAACCTCTAGTGATGGAGCAACCACAACCTCAGGAGGCGAGCCGTTTCCCTGATTACTTGTTCTAACTGACAGGAAATTTCTCCTTAGTTTTTGCTTGGTTCTCCATTTGGGAAGATGATAATAGATTCAACTGCTACCATGTTTCCCCGAAAACAAGTGTTCTGCCCCGGACTAGGTCGAGCGGTGCCGAGGCGTGCGCGTGGGCTCAGCTGGGCCAGCGTCAATGTCCAGT
>JANHFO010003365.1:96313-107764 GCA_032468095.1 Pareas carinatus
GGGGTTGGGTGAGGGGGGTGTGAAAAGGGGGGAAATTGTTCAAGGGTTAAGTATTTTTCTTTTTTATATTATGTATTTTCTTTAAAATGTTTCAATTAAAGAAAAATAGAATTGGGACTTTCTTCTAAAAAAATCCCCCAACAGATACCAAATTATGTGTGGTATTAGTTATGTCATAAATGTGAATCGGATGTAACAGAGAGCTGTTTTTCATTGAAATAGGATTTAAACTCATAGAAGCTGCTCAAACTTGTTAAAAAGATCCCCATCTATGTTAGTAAGAATAGCCCTTGATGCCTTGCAAACAAGTTTATCTACGTTTGTACTATTCAATTTTTCAACTAATACGTCAACAAAGTAGCAGAAATCCAGCTTTTTACTCTAAATGCCAATAGATTTTATGTCACTCCTCTGTAATTTAATCCTTGTACTCAGATGCATTTGCGTCAAAAGTTCTGTTTTGTACATAAAGCAACTAAGTTCAATTCCAAACAAAGAAGGAAGTCAACGTTGTGTACTCAGTGTTCCAGATAGCAATAATGTGAAAAATGGATGCATATCACTTGTGGCCAATATTTTTCACATTTTCTAAAATGAATATGCTTCTCATGTTTAGTTAACCTTACAAATAAAAAGAAAAGCAATTTATGACACTCCCCAAACATTGAAATAGCTTTGATTACACCATTGCAATATTGATGAAGCTTATACAAGGGGACGATTATATCAATGCTATCGAATCCTTTAAGGACAGTTCAAATAGTAATTAACACATAGAGCAAGCAACATTTGGGGGCAATGGGCATCACAAAATGATTTTTGGCAAAATGCCCAGAGATTCTACAGCAAGCTGGGAAGTCTATTTTGTGTTTGAGAAACACAGATTTGATTATTTGCTTTTAGAAAATTAAAACAAAATTTCTCTTTGGAGGAAAAGGTAAATGAGGTAGGTGCAGCTACAATCTGCTTTTAGATCAATCTATTCAACTGATCTGAATAAATTCATGGCAGACTTTTTTTGGTTTTAATATCTCTCATGGATCTGATATACGCTGCCATTCTATTATATTAGATGCAGTGTGTTGCTACTTTAGAATACGAAGGAGGTTAGATGCTCATCTTATTTTGCTATAGCTCGAATCTAGAAGATCTTGCCTTGGAAATAAATACAATTTAAAATGAATTCTCGGTATGGTTTTTAATCAGGTTTGTCCCATTCCATTTTAATTTAAATAGGATTAACCAGTTGTGGACCATAGAGACTGACCAAAAATGTTCAGCTAATGCTTTGCTTGTCCCAGTGAACAATCTTCCATAGTTAGTAAAACTAAATATTAAAGAGAAGAGTTTTAGTCTAACTGTATCCATGGGCCATGAGATTTTTGTGGAAAATGATGGGGAGCTTATTAGTACAGTGCTTACTAGCAGCAGTGAAGAAGATCTACCCTCTTTCAATTAGTATTTATAGTTCAAACACTGCCTAATTGATGCATGAAGTATGCAAATGCAAATTCAATTGTATGTTTCATTGATGAAAACAGATTCTGCTGATAAAACCAAGGGGGCATTTGCCCTCCACCCATCAATGCTAAGAAATGTGATTTAAAGATTCTCCAAAACCTCTGGAGTTTGAGGGTAGGTTGGAGGAAAGTCCCTTTGCACAGGTGCAATTCTGCCCTTACGTTTTGCCCAATATTCTATTTCAAAACTTACCAGGGGAACAAAATGATAAAATGTGGTTTGTTATCATACACAAGGAAATTTATTTATAACCATATATTGCTAGTGAATGCTCTGCTATCAATTTTTCTATTAATATTTTATGTAGAGCTAAGCATTCTTGCTATTTGTTTTTCACGTGTTTTGAGTTCCAATATAAAACTGCTTTTTAATATGCTTTTAACTCATTATTTAAATATTCCATCTCTGTCATGTTTTATTTCCTTCATTCCTACCTCTTTTGTTGTCATTATGACAGGGAATCTTCATTTTAAAAGGTTTTTATTGGGGGGGGAATGCTTGTCAAGCTAAACATATTTATTAATGCTATTACAGTATTTTCATGAACATTCTCAAACTACCAATTGTACTGTGCTTTAAAGTGTTGAGTACTTCTTATTTTCTTGTACTGTTATATGGGTACTTAAAATAGAGATCTTTTATATGTTTGAATGGGCCCATTTATTAATAAATTGTATGTAAAGAATTTGCAATGTATGGCTGTGAGAGTTGGACTATAAAGGAAGGCTGAACGTCGAAGAATCAATGCCTTTGAGTTGTGCTGGAGAAGACTCTTGAGACTCCCTTGAAGTGCAAGGCAATCAAATCAGTAAGTACTGAATGAAATCTACCCTGACTGTTCTTTAGAAGGACAAAGCTGAGACTCAGATAGTTTGGCCACCTAATGAGAAGAGAGGACTCCTTAAAAAAGGCTGTGATGCTGAGAAAGATGAGAGGCCAAAGGAGAAGGGGACGGCAGAAAATCGGATGGCTGGATGGTGTCACCGATACAACAGGCATGAGGTTGGACAGCTGTGTGAGGGACAGAGACACCTGGCGGGCTATTGTCCATGGAATCGCAAAGAGTCAGACATGACTTAGCGACTGAACAACAACAACAACTTATTACATTCTCAGTGTGACCCAAGAGATGGGTTGAAGGCAACAGCAAACTGACTAACCAGTTATTGTTTTCTTTTCAACTTTTTAATTGTCCATTTTGAATGATATGTAGATGTTGATTACCTCTAAGTGCTTGTTGATGGCTAATTTGCCTAAGTGTCAGGCTTCCAAGAATTCTCTGGTGTTTGGGGGCTTGGCTTAATCTAATATGCTCACAGTTCTTTAGTTGAAAGGCCTTAATTTTACAACATGTAGACAGACTCAACCATAATTTCAGCTGAAAAACTGTAAACAAACTCCACTCCCTTCTAGCACTGATGATGATACCTAGTTTGGGATTAAACTAGAGCAAGTATGTGAAGAGATACTTTTGTCCAATTTTGTTATTCTTTACTTTGATCAGTGTGGTTAACACTATTTTTAAAAAATCCTCTTGTCTTTCCTTGACAGCTTTTTGCAGTTTTGTATAATATTCCAATCTTTGCACTTTGAACTCCATCATTTCTTCAGAAATTTGTTGCAACTCCCTTGTTTCATTCAGGTTTATATCCATTTTTCTGTGGTGACTCCTTTTTCTTTTAAGTTTTGTGTACACAAATCTGTTTGTTCATCCAATTTTTGATTAATCTTTTTAAATTCAGCATCAATTTCCTGAGCATAACAGTGAAACATTTTCCCCATAGCCTGTAAGAATGCCCTTTGAATGGTATTTTTCCTTTTGGCTTGTCATTGTTAGTATGCTCATTTGTAACAGTTTCACACTTTTGCTTCTCTGTAAGTCCCAATGTTTACTTTCTTGTTTCCAAAAATAGACCATAGCTGCACTTTCTCATGGTCAAAGGTATTTTTTAAAATCCAACTGCTGGTTCACTTCTTTTTAGTCATGCATAATTTTAAAAGTCCAAAGTAGATAAAAGCTTTTTCAAAGTAAAACATGGGAATACAATCTTTTTTTTGTTTTCAGTATTAGTCTAAGTATTTTTTTCTTCTAGAGTTACATTTCAATTTCAAATACTTAATAAAGTCCATAGACCCTTCTGTGTTTAGTCACCATCTTTCCCCTCTTTCCGGGTAATCATTCTGTTCTAAATCTTCTTTTTAAAATCAGGTAGCCTTTTCCGTAGTAAAAATCTTTTAAAAAATCACCCAGGTGTCTGTATGCCGGTTTGTGATTTTTTTGCAGTTTGAGTTTGAAACTGCTTAATTTTTCACTTCTCAGCTTGCCTGCGGCTACATGCTACATCTTCACAGCCCAGCTTTGTAGACCTTTGAGGGGTTTCTTCCCGATCCCAGGGTGGTTGCCACCTTCCCTAGGACCACAGAACATCCCCTCCTCTTTATTTCCTCTTCGGGGCAACTTAGAATTGGACTCCTAGATCGGAATTGTCCCAATCTACTGACTGTCAAGCAGTTCGGCTCGGGAGCTCCCCGAGCCTGTTTCTTCAGCATTGTGCTATCCGCCGGAAGTCCTTTTGGTTAGCACTGTTTAGAGAAGCAGCGCACCGAAGAGAAAAGCAACTCTTCAAGGGGGACTGGAAGCAAAGAAAAAGGTCAGTTACAGGACAATGGATGCTAAATGGCTATAATGGCGGACACATGACAGACATAGATGCTGCAAAGGTCATAAATGGAGGCAATGGTCTCAGGGTTGCTTTTTCATCACCATTGTAACTGCAGTGGCTGTCCAAGATAGTTACTAATATGTTGGTTTCCCAAATCTAAATGGCAGAGTTTGTGTATTATCACACTCATTAATTCATCAAAAGTCAAATTTGTTTGTTGTTGCCTGAACTACTGGTTACTTTAAACCTACCATTGACAAGAACTGGAAAACAATTGAATGGACATAGAAAGCATCTTTTTATCTACCTACTTTCCTATACCAACCAAGAGCTCCTTCCTTATTAAAACGCTGTTGTAGAAAGTTTAAGAGAGCACTGTTGTATCCTGTGCTCTCTTTGTATTGCAGTGTGCAACTTAGCATCATTTCAATGACTATAGAAGGAAAAATTCAAGATTTGATTTGGGTGTTTGCCATTAACTCACTTACATTTAATGCAGATAAATACCCTATCTGTTCAGGAGACACACACACACACACACACACACACACTCTGAGGCTATACATATACATATAGACATACATACATACATAAATATATCATATATATGTAATTTGAATTGTGTATGTGTATGTGTGTATGTACGTGTATATCTCTGCCTGCCTGCCTGCCCGCCCTCCCACACCACCCACCCAACCCATCCATCCATCCATCTATCTATCTATCTGCCATTCAGAATGCTAAGCGTAATTTTCAAAAACAACTTTCCCCTATGCCTGAAGAGAAGGGTTTTGATCAGTGTGTGTTACTTGCTCTAACATATGCCAGTGAAACATGGACACTAACTTCACAATTGATAACAAAAGCTACAAGTGGCGCAAAGAGCCATGGAAAGATACATGCTTGGCATTACAAGACAGGATAGAAAGACCTGCAAATGAATTAGAGAACAAATGAAAGTATATGATATCATCGAGAAAGTAAAAGAATTAAAATGGAAACGAGCTGATCACATAGGAAGAAGAACTGATGGCAGGTGGACTAAAGCAGTCATGGAGTGGATTCCAGTTGATAAAAAGCATCCACAAAAGAGACTTAAAACAAGATGGATCGACAACATTAGCAAGTATTGCAGGCCCAATTGGCAAAAGAAAGCTCAGGGTCATATATGTTGGAAACATATGGATGAGACCATCCTGCAGTGAATAGACAATGGCTAGAATGATATATAACCAGCAATTTCATCAATTTCCTTAGATTTTAATATCAGTTTGCCTAAAAATATGACATAGTTTACTGAGTAGTGTCCTTCAAACACCAGACAATTAGCATTATTTACACAAGAATAGACTTGTATTATTTTGTCTTCTAAAAGCAGACTATTTCTTTGTATTGTCATAACAAAACAAAGGTATGACGGGTCATGGACTTTTCCTCTGTAGTAAAATATATTGTATTTCTGTTTCAAGAACAGAAATTTCAATATTTCTTGTATTGGTAAAAACTAACATATGAAAGTTTTATGAGTTCTTGGAAGCCTTAAGAGAGAAACCAATGTGTTCGTGTTTTATTTACAAACTGGACAAACCGCTAGTAAATCCTCAATGCTCTGTTTATTTAAAGTACGTGAAGAAACTCATGAGATTGCAATGTAAAGAATCCACAACCAATTTCAAAATAACTGAAAGGTTTTTTGCAGATTAAGCTATGATGGAATATAAAATTGAAATGAAAAAAGACTTAGCTATACATTTTATATATGTGATGTATAAAGGGGAAATTTTCATTACAAGAAAAATGTTTTAGGTCTGCATGTCAATGTAGTAGTATTATCAAATTGAAATCAGATAAAAACAGTCTTCTGCAATTTGATACACAGAAAAATGGGCTGCAATTTATAGTACATACCAGAAAAAGGTGAAAGATTCATATGAGCCATTGATTTGATCATGCCATTTAGGTTCTTTTTAGGGGATCCAATGCAGTACACAAATTAATACAGGTAGTTCTTGATTAACAACCAAAACTGAGCCCCAAATTGCCCCATTTTATGACAATTCCCCCCCCCCAGTTGGTAAGCAAGTCCTTGTTAAGAGAATTCATTAAGCAAATCTGGCTTTTCCCATTGACTTTGCTTGTCGGAAACCAGCTGGGAAGGTTACAAATGATGATCACATGACATTAGGATAGTGCAACTGCCATAAAGAATGCCAGTTGTATTTGAGAACTAGCTGTATAACTTTGGAGAAAAATAGAGTAGTTAAAGAAGTAAATGTGATAAGAAGCTACACCAAAACATGCTATTTGTCATTTATGGAAAATTCTGGCTCTGTTGTATGGAAGTTCAGCAAAGAAAATTATGTAGTTGAAAATAATGTTAAATGCTTAATGAATTCAAGAGATGTGCACTTTATCAATTGTAATTTTTTTATTCTAAACTTAAGATAAAGCAAAGATTTTTATAGGATATAAAATAGAGTTAATATACTAAATGGTTGAGCTAGTTTTATATTAATATTAAATGGATATATATTTTTCTTTTCGTTTTAGTTCCTTAATTGCTATTTGTATGAATGTTTTACTGTACTGTCACTGTTATATTACTTTTTGTATATTTCAATAATAAAAAAATAGAAAGCAGTAGAGTAAAACTTTACTGGCTGGGAATTCTGAGAGTTAAGAATCCCAGGAGAAAACTAAGCTAGTTAGAGAATAATATTGGACCTCACCTTTTATCATGGCACACCTTCAGAAGCTAAGATAAATGCCACCTGATTGTAGACATTGTGAGAAGAGTCAGATGCTGATGTTATTTTCAGCATCTGAGGAGTATTTCTTGTTTAAATCCCTTCTCTGCTAGGATTTACAGCTACAGCTTCTTTTGTATAGCTAGCGCCTATCAAGAGGCGACCAAGCTACCAAGTTACTCATGAGTCACTCACTAATGCAGAATCCAGTGTCAGGCTCCAGAAACCAAGAAAAACATGCTTCTTCTAAGCATTTTAATTTATTGTTCCTCACCTTTAGACATGCCAAAACCCTTGCCAAACTAAAGCAGACTGCTTAGCCTTTAAACATATACTATGAAAACTCAAAGGGAAGAGACATCTCTTCCTCTCACCTACCTAAACTTGGTTATCTCTTATTGCTCTGGAATGTACAACCTCCCACCTGGGAATTAGAATTATATTCTATCACACTCAGAGACTTCCATGCAGTGATCCCAGCCTGGTCCACAAAGGTAACGTTGATGAAATTCTAAATGTCCCAGAAATGATGGTTTTGACTATTTGAAAGGAGCCACACCCCGGAACCTACAATTCTACCAGAATCTGAAAACGAGATGGGTGCACCAATGAATGAATCAAGCTCTTTCATCTCACCCCTGAACTCAGTGCCTGAGACTGAAAGTAAAGCTCTATTTTCCAGCCTGCAGCTTTCCTAACTTTCTTATTTTTAATGCTGTTTTTATAAATAATTAGCATATTTCAATTTATATAAACCTCATTCCAAACCAGCTTATCATAATAGCCATTCCTAAAAATGATTAGATCAGTGGCTATGTGAAGATTAAATCTGGATTTATTCCAAAAATAAAAAGTGCCTTTTTTCAGGCTTCCATATTTGAGGTGATGGCGATGGTGGTTGTAGGTATAAGAGTAGAAAGTTTCAGCCCATAGGGAAAATCAGACAAGTCACTTTCCATAGCTGGTTTTCCATTAGTGCAAGGCAACCATTGGATTGTGGTTTCCCCCATATGTTCATTTCTATGCAGACAAATTTCTTCATCTATATTAGCTGCCGTGGATAAAGGTTTCATTATTGACCTATGGCAGTAATATAATATCTGCATATTATATCTCCCAGAATAATAATCCAACTTTCAGAATCCTGTCTTCTTGCTGATTACCGTTTCTCACCAATTTATTCCCACTTAGCTGAGCAAGACGATATACACAGTGGGCAACTATTTGTATTACACTGAACTATATTCATCAGGCAAGATGTTAAGAAAAAGAAGCTAGGGAAGAAACAAATTCAAAAGTTAGAAACGATATCTAAGCTATGAGGGTTGTAATTCGTTATGGACTGAGTGCAGAATCAGTGTTTGGTTTTTCCGACTTTACAGTGTGTTCAATCTTCATGGACAAAGAAATGGTTGCTCACTTCATCCCTGAAGTCACTAAAAGTTTCTATCATTCCCTTTTGAGATAAACAGTCTTGTGCAACATACACAAAACAGTAAATAATAGTAAGCAGGAAAAAAATTAAACTAGATAAGAATTCTAGTTCATATCAGCCCCATTAACTATACCTTTTTCATACTTTCTGTTCTTCCACCATACACATACAGTAATTTAAATGTTGCCTCTTGTCCTTTAGACTTCTCATTTTTTAAAGATCTCATCAATGTCATCAAGTGACTTTCTTGGTGTTCCCCTTCCTTTTGACACTTTGTTTTATTTTGTAATTTGTTACTCATTCACTCCCTCAATACAAAAAAAATCTCAATATGTTTCTTTATACTGGTTGCTCACTTTTGTATTTGACTCACAATAAGTTATTACCTTGAGATGTTGTCTTTTCCAGTTTTACAACAGTTCTTAAATCACTAATCCCGCTGCATTCAGTTTACTTTTATGTTTCTCCTGACATACTCAATTTTTTTTTACATAGTACAAGGTGGAAAGAAGCATGCTCTTATACACACCCAATTTTGCTCCTTTCAACATATGTTGAGTAGAGAAAATATTTCCTCAAATATTTTTATGCCTTAGATTTCCCCATCCATTTCCTCATCATCAATAAACATTCTATAAATTGACTGCCTTTTCTTTGTTAAATATAACTATCTTGGTGCTTGAAGGATTAATCTATTGCTTAGTCTTGAATCATTCCTAAGCACTTAATCTCAAGCACGCTTAATTTCTAGTATATCCCGTCCTTGAACAAACAATCCTCAACTTTTTGTTTGCATATACAGTACATTATATCTTCCTATTCTTTTCTCATCCTCAGTTTTTGCAGAAGTCATTATGTTACATGTATTTTTTCTCACACATAATTTATTTTGCCACTTATCCCATCAAGCACCATTTCCTTCTGATGTGTTGATAAATTTGTATTATATTGTTCAGTCTAAGTTTGAGTAGGCACTAGAAAGATTAAACTTGCCGAAAACAATTAATCTCTTGTAAATAGATATTATGAGGCTAAACTTTTAGGTTTATGTTGAGATTTATTCCAACAGTTTCCCTGTAGAGGTTACAGGTAAAACTAAGTGTATTTAAGCTAAGTTAGAAGTCAGTGAAAAACCTATAGTAAATTGTAAAGTCTTACTTGATCCTATGGGATATTGTTAGTAATTAATTAATCAATAATTAAGTTTATCATTGTGAATGGTGGTAGGATCTGAGTTTTGCTCACTCTGAAGATAGGTGGTGAGACATCAATTGCTGATGACTTGCTCTTTCATAGCTTGTTGTGCCTACTAACATGCTGTTCTAGACAACTGGTGTATCTTCTAAATGTGATGCTTCTGGAAAATTGGGGAAAATATTCCAGAACTGGCCAGTGAAGCAGTCCAACAGTACACAGGGGGGGGGGAGAATGAGAGAGAGAGAGAGAGAAGTAATCTGGAGACTTAATAGGGAGTGGTCCCAGTCATCTCAATTAGGCACCCAAATAATCAAAGGTCCATTAAAAACCAAAGTTTTGAATTCTTTCTTGAAGACCAAAAGCAAGGGGATAATTTGCTATCAGAGGACATCATGCTCCACAATGTTTGGGCTATGACAGAGTAAGTCTGACTCCTGGCCTATGGCCCATCACTTCTCATTGAGCAGGTTTGTGATTTTTGTTTCCTTTAAGGTTATTATTACTTGACAGGGTTTATACCTGAATATCATTGAACCTGTTTTGGCACATCCTTGATCTGTTCAACATTATTGATATTTTTGATTTTTAATATATTTTACTATACTCAAAGTGACATTCTTAAAGTTCATTCTGAATTTATTATTGAATTCAAACGTTTGCTTCTAATTTTGAGCAGAGAATGAAGTTAGCAATAATCAATCATATCTAATTAGCTGGTGACACACTGTGTTTACTGTAATTAAACAAGCCATTACTGCTTACTTTCTCATGATTAAGATCACACAGATTGAGAACCAGCTGTTAATCACTCCTGTTCCAAGGCTAATGTCATTAACATTAATGCCTGCATTATAACCGGAGGCTGTTTTTTAATACTGGAAACCTTTTAGTTGAGAAACTTGATATAAGTAATAAATGAAGCATATCATATGGCTGTATGGAGGAAGAGTTTGCAAACATGATAACATTATCAAGTACGAATTCCTGCTCACCCTTGATTTGGATATGAGAAAACAAAGGTGGGCTGGCCAATGGATGGAAAAGAGGCAGATTGTGTCAGAGAGCTGATCATCCCACTATTTTTCTCTCTCTCATTTTCTTAGCTGACTGTCAGGTAATTTCCCTCCAATACTCTTTGGCCTTTTCTCCCCTGAAAAAGATCATGGAGCGTCAAATCCAGGTCACAGGCTCTTTGTATCAGGCCCACATCAGTGGCCAAACTCTGCGTAGTGGAGAAGAAGACCAGGGAAATGATTTTGGGCCTGCCCACTCAAATCAAATCATACGGGAGATAAAAAGGAAAAAGATGAAAAGTGAAAAATCAGGAGTTCCCACAATCTGTCCTCTGCAGAAGTTTATTCAGATCCTTATCACAAAAGTTGAAGCCGAGGCCACACTACACTCTAACTCTGTTCCCTCGTGCTTCTATCTTACAGGCCAAACAGCTAATTTTACTCATTCCTCTAGAGCATAGGAGCAACTGGTTCAAGGCATGATCTAGCCCAGTGATGGCTGACCTTTTAGACACTGAGTGCCTGAATGAGTCACGGCTAATGAGTCACAGCTCGTGTTGTCATCACCCGGCACCACTGCTATTTTTCTGAACATGCACATGGCCTCGTGATCGCCTGTCACTACTGCTACTTTCTGAGTCTGCTCAGCTCTGAGGAGATGCCGGGGCAACTTGGGTCGCGTGCCAGCAGAGAGGGCTCTGTGTGCCCGCTGCAGCATGCATGCTATCAGAGCACCTCTGGCTTGTAACCAGTGTTGGCTACAAACAGGTTCCTTGGGTACAAGGATGGTGCGCAGGTCAGAAGTGTCTGTACCAGGAAGTAGCAGCAAAGCACAAGCAGACTGCAGTGAGATGCAAAAGCTTTTTACTCAATAC
>JANHFO010003365.1:115872-132889 GCA_032468095.1 Pareas carinatus
GGACATGGTTTTTTTGTTAAGAGAAGCCTAGTCATATAAAGGAAATTCTGTTTTATATAAAAATAATTATCATTTTTTGTAATTGAAATTCCACATATTGTAAGCTATTGTTTTGTATGTTATTGACCAGTAAAAACTTTTTCTATTAAAAAAAAAAAAAAAAGCTCGCCTCGCCCTGCGGGAGCGCCCCAGCTCGGGCCACTCTGCAGGAGAGCCCAGAGCTCGCCCCGCGGATCGATCTCTGGACACCCGTGGGCCGAATTATGGGCCTGGGGATTTCAAATTGTGAATTTGGTGATGCTAGAGGTCAAAAAGGTTGACGACTATTGTGTTATTCCGAATAATGCTATTTATAGGGGGTTGGGATGGGGGGCACTGAGGATTGGTTTGTAGCACTAAGGGGGTAATGGACTGAAAAAGTTTGGGAACCACTGTGCTAGACAGTATTAACCATGATTTATTGGAGTCACAAAAGGTAAGGTCAAAGCAAACTAACTATACTGTAATTTAGTGTGGAATGAGAATTTTAATAGAAATGAGGAACTAAACCCTGGTTGCCTCCCTCTCACATCCTTTCTCCCCAGAAAAATATTTTTTCTTCTTTAAATGGATATCCGAATGTAGCTTCAAAGAAAGTAGGCAGTAGCTTGTTTGCATAACGTATTTAGCCATGGTTAATTTAAAATTGATGGACTTGATGGCTGTGTTAACCACAGACTCAACTAATTCTCCTAAAACCTCTCTCTCTCTCTCTCTCTCATAGAAGAGTTACCATCTTTTTTTTTTAATTCAAATTGGTAGAGAGGAAAATATATAATCTTCCTGTTCATTTAAGATATAAATGGCTGGGAAAAATTGAAAGGATCCTCAGATGTAAACTATTGTGTGACGAAAGCTACAGCAATTATTTAAATTCAGCTCTGCTCCATAAAGCATAAGGGGAAAAATTAAATGACTGGAGAAAATAAAAACTAAGAGGCAAGCTTCCAACTGTCAGAATTTGGGCAATTATCAGCAAATAAAAATGATGTCTCATTTAAAGTCTGCCTTACAGCTATCAAATATGGTACCCCTTAGATCTACGTTTTTGGCACTGCATGCACATACCAGCATTTTAAATATACAAAAGCTTTAGCTGCAATCCAATGTGCAGTTAAGTAATTTTAGAGTATGGATAGAATAATTTGATAATGGCACTTTATAGATACAGTAGGTAAGTTTATTGGTGAGACTGTGTCGCTCATACGGTAGTGCCAAATGGGAACACGACTTGGAGTGCCCAGAGTAATGTTCTAATGGCACCCTTGTGAATGTAAACTGGCAACCTTGCAACATACTTGAGATCATGAACAGATATAAGGATCTACCTACTTTCTCTTACGTTAGCTCATCCAGTTTCCCCTGTGGATTAATTACCACTGTTGTTCTTTGCTTCAAGCACAGTGTGATGCTTGGAGAGTTTGCTGAGAAATTATTCTTCCACCATCTCACCATCTCTGAAATTTGTGAGCAACAGCTCTGAAGAAGGTAAGCATTGAATACTACCATGGCTAATTTATAAACATCTTGCGGTGTTACATAACAGAGAGGCCCACAAACATAAAGCAAAAAACAAATACCAAGGCTTCATAAGTAATTGCCGCAAAGATTTCCAGGATGTAATTCAGGGAAGAAGCAGAAGAGAATTCACTCTAGGGCCATGCTAGAAGCTTCCCCAGTGGCTTAATTATAAATGCCACAAAGCGTTATGGACAAAGGAGCTTACATTTCTAAAATGTTGCAAGAGAATCTAATAGTCTATCCAATATTGCCCCTGAATGTTAATGGATTTAGGACATGTCTCTGCACAGAAAGAATGTTACAGTTTCGGGGACATGAACCAAACACATTTAATTGTGTCACATGAATGCACAATTTGTCCTCAGATGTTGATGAACTTCCCAGCATCCCTCATTATTAGCTATGCTGGGTGGAATTGTTAGGCGCTATGGTTCAGTTACACCAGGAGAGTTGCATATGTTATGCAATCATACTTAAGTTATGTTTCTGAGACCAAGAAATACGCATGATGGAGTGTACAAAAATAACAAAATAATTTACATTTGAATATTTTCCTTATACTTGTCAAATTGCCAATGATAATACAGCTTATCTTAAAAAAAACTATTAACAAGGCTTTTATCATTTTTTATCATTTTTTCATGCGTTTGGTATTTAGTAGGTAAATTTAATAAGTGGAACTTTTTGAAGTTATTTTAGCAAGTGGAGCTTTTTCTGGCAGAAAGGGAAAAGCAACAAGGAAAGCATTTGTCAAGATGCTGTGAAATCACAAACAGATCTAATTTAAAAAATACCTACATGGTGACAGGCATTGGCAACTTTTACACTAACTCCTATAGGCGTGACATGCAAAAAATAAAATAAAAAATCAGAAAAGGCCATAATCACATAAATGATGCAGAACAAAGAAAAGCTTAACAGTCTTATTAATATCCTAGATCTGTGAGATTTGACATTCTTGAAAAAGGTGCTAAACTCTTTGTCTCTTACGGTTCTTTGCTCCATAACAGTAATAGGATGGGTCATAATTCAATAGCAAAAATATAATTTTCATCATGGCAATTCCCTTCTAAGGATAAAATTTCTGTTTATGAAGTTATTAAACTGAACCTGGGAAATAGAGGAAGTATCAACAATCATCTCAAAACTACAACTATGTTGTTTACTAGATGGATTTTCTTGAGTCATTTTAATGAGGATTGAATTTAACTGTACACCCAGAGTCCTTGGGAAATATGACAGAAAAACAATACAGCACATAACTAAATTAACTAGATAAGATTTAGTTCCCAGGCTGCCACCCTCTTATTTATTTGTAAGCTAAATTCTGCCTAAAGCCGATGAAAGCCGAGTGTGCTGCAATCATGTAAGAATGTAATATCTGAAGATGTAAAACTTATTATGAGCTTTTTGTCAGGATGCTGTCTTCTGTTGTAAGCATATTAAAGTTCTTGTAAGAAAAAATAAGTTGTAGTTTCCCCTGAATGTTTGGATTTTTTCTTTAAAAAGGGGTTCAGTGCTTCTTGGCCTCTGTTATTTCATCAATAAAATGCAATGACTTTGAAGATGGAGAGAGTTATTTTTCACACAGATAATGAGATCTGTGGCAATCAGAAGACAGAGAAAGGTTAATTCACATATTCTGCATAAATGGCAGGAATCAGTTTTAGAAGAATAAAGACTGTTTTCATGGCTTTGTTCCCAACAACAAAATCCCTTTTTAGAAAACAAAGTATGTGTAGAATCTGTGCACTGAATTGCTGGGTGAACTAAGAGCTATTCTTCAAAATATTTCCCAACCCTCATGCCAGGAGTCAGCTAAGAGTGTTCTCCAAGAGTCTGAAAAAACATGGAGCAACATTATAGGAGCAAAGTAATAATTTGCATTGACAAAGCTGCTCTTATGTTTGTCATGTTGGTTTTGTTTACACTGTGTAAACTTGCTTCATGAAGAGCATTTTACATTGCTTTAGAGCTATTTCTTGGCAAAGTTCATACACTAACAAAAAAGAATTCACTACCATATAAAGTATACATCAGAGCCATGCCCGCCCCTTTCTTCTTTCTGGAGCTTGTTTAGCTTGTTCCTCAATCATGACTCAAGGCTGCGGTTCTACACACATTGCTTGGGAGCTGGGATAATAGAGAAACTCAAACTGAAATTCTACACTCCACATACTAACCTGGCATGATATCCTCATGAATTCTGTGATTCTCCACTTACAAAAATCTACTTTCTCTTAATTTCAGTCCTCATCTCAGCAACACAGAGGGCAATATGGAGGGGACCATAGACCATAAGGTAAATTACAGGGGTGCTGTGAGAATTACATCTAAGCCATTTGAAAATCAAACTCCAAATTTACAATAATAATATCGGACAGCACACTCCATTTAAGAAAGTAGGGTTTACTGTATTTTCAAGGAAGCACATCTGATTTAAAATGTATATAAATACTGAGTAGGCAACAGTTTCAGTCATGGGCCCACAATAAGAAAGTGATGGCTGGATCTTCAGCATTCCGTAAGACATGTTATTTGAATTTATGGTAAAATTTACAATGAAATAAGGCCCAAAGCATTTCCTCTCACTCCTCAAAATTTATTTCTTTAAAGTACCAGCTTCCTTTAAAAATATTTCTAGGAAAGATCACATTTTTGAAAATGTGAAAGAGTAACTTATACAATTGCATGATAAGTATGGACATACAGATTAAGTAGGTATAGGAATATTAGCAATCTCAAAACCAGGAACATATGTCATAGATAAATACTGTAATCATGTTACATTGAAGGTAAAGGAGAACTGAAGTGCCAGCTTTAATCAATACTAGCCTTCCTCGACAGATCTGATTTTGCAAAATAATATCCGGGTTCGCAGTGTATTCATGTAAGGAACAGATTTTATTAGCACCATCCCACACTCCTCTATCACAATAATCCAAGTCTATGCCACAACCACTGCTGCCAAAGAGACTGAAATAGAGCAGTTCTATGAAGACTTACAGCATCTCCTGGAAATAACTCCCCCAAAAGATGTCCTTCTTATTACAGGGGATCTGAATGCTAAAGTGGAAAGTCAAGAGAGAACTGAAATAACAGGCAAGTTTGGCCTTGGAGAACAAAATGAAGCAGGGCGAAAGCTAATAGAGTTCTGCCAAGAGAACACACTGGTCATAGCAAACACCCTTTTCCAACAACCCAAGAGGTGACTCTGCACATAGACATCACCTGATGGTCAATAGATACCAGATTGATTACATACTCTGCAGTCAAAGATGGAGAAGCTCTATACAGTCTGTAAGAACAAGACCTGGAGCTGACTGTGGCTCAGATCATGAACTTCTTACAAAATTCAGGCTCAAATTGAATAAAGTAGGGAAAACCACTAGGCCACTCAGCTATGACCTAAGTCACATCCAATATGAATATACAGTGGAGATAACAAATAGATTTCAGGAACTGGACCTGGTAGACAGAATGCCTGAAGAGCTCTGCACAGAGGTCCCTAACATCATCGGAAGCAGCAGTTAAAGCCATCCCAAAGAAAATAAAAAAGCAGAAATGCTAAGTGGCTGTCTGATGAGGACTTAGAAATAGCCAAGAAAAGAAGGGAAGCAAAAGGGAAGGGAGAAAGAGAAAGATACACCCAGCTGAATGCTGAATTCCAAAGAAAAGCAAGGAGAGATACGACCTTCCTATATGAACAATGTGAAGAAATAGAGAGAAATAATAGAATGGGAAGAACTAGAGATCTCTTCAGGAAAATCAGTGAGATCAAGGCAAAGATGGGCAAGATAAAAGTAAAAAATGGCAGGGACCTAACAGAAGCAAAGGAGATTAAGAAGACATGGCAGGAATACACAGAACTATGCAAAAAAAACTTGAAGGTTTCTGATATCTACAACACCTGATCGCTGACCTTGAGCCAGATATCCTGGAATGCGAAGTCAAGTGGGCCTTAGAAAGGATTACTAAAAACAAAGCTAGTGGAGGCAATGGTATTCCAGCTGAGCTATTGAAAAACTTAAAAAGATAATGATGTTCAAGTGTTGCATTCCATATGCCACCAAATCTGGAAAACCCAACAATGGCCACAGGATTGGAAAAGATCAATTTACAATCCAATCCCAAAAGGGGCAATACCAAAGAATGCTCAAATTACCACACAATTGCACTTATTTCACATGGTAGCAAGTTTATGCTCAAAAGTCTACAGTCTAGGCTTCAGAAATATGTGAACCGAGAACTACCTGAAGTACAAACTGGGTTCCGACAAGGCAGAGAAATTAGAGATCAAATTGTCAACATTCACTAGATTATGGAAAAAGCAAAGGAGTTCCAGAAAAATATCTACTTCTAATTCATCGACTATGTGAAAGCCTTTGACTGTGTGGATCACAACAAACTATGGCAAGTCCACAAAGAGATGGAAGTACCAGACTTATCCTACTCCTGAGGAACCTGTATGCAAGCCAAGAAGCAATAGTTAGAACTGGGCATGGAACAACTGACTGGTTCGGAATAGGGAAAGGAGTATGACAAGGCTGCATTCTGTTACCCTGCTTATTCTACTCATATGTAGACCACATCATTTGGAATACTGAATTGGAAGAATCACAAGCAGGAATTAAGATTGCTGGGAGAAATATCAACCTCAGATATGCAGATGATACCACCCTAATGGCAAAAAGTGAAGAGGAACTAAAGTCTCTTGATGAGGGTGAAAGAGGAGAGTGCAAATGTTGGATTGAAACTCAACATTAAAAAAAACTAAGATCATGGCATCCTGCCCCATCCCTTCTTGGCAAATAGAAGAGAAAGAAATAGAAGTAATGACAGACTTCATTTTCTTGGGCTCCAAAATTACTGCAGACGGTGACTTAGCCAGGAAATTAAAAGACACTTGCTCCTCAAGAGGAAAGCTATGGCAAACCTAGACTGCATATCAAAATGCAAAGGCATCACTTTGTCAACAAAGATCTGTATAGTAACAGCCATGGTTTTTTTCAGTTGCAATGTATGGCTGTGAGTTGGACTATAAGGAAGGCAGAATGTCAAAGAATTGATGCCTTTGAGTTGTGGTGCTGGAGAAGACTCTTGAGAGTCCCTTGGACTGCAAGGCAATCAAATCAGTCAGTCCTGTTCATTAGAAGGACAAATGTTGAAGCTGAGACTCAGATATTTTGACCAGGGCAGGACTAATTTTTCTTAAAGAGTTCTAAAACCATTTACAGCAAATAGGACTAATACATTTTTAAGAGGTAAGTAGTCAAATAAAATAAATGAGAACAATCATGTGTACACCATTTTCCATCTGAGCACAGCTGTTTCATTCACTCAGCTTGACTTCGCACTAAGTCATTAAGCCAGAAACTATATACCATAAGGATCTGTGAAGTACAGATTCTCAAGGAGAATATTTCTGTGTAAACGAATGCATGCACTTAGTGCCATTCCAAAGAAGATTGGTGAGGCATTGATATTGCTTCTCCTCTTTCCTTGCACCTGCTACATGTCCAGAAAACTTTTTTTAAGTTGCAAGTTTATGCAGAGGTATATTCTAAATAAATTCCCATGCAAACAGGTGGTGTTTCAAATAATGATATACATATCCAGTTCATCAAACATTTTTAGTTGTGTGTTATTACTTTTTTCGCCATACCGACAAGAACTAGAATGGGGACAGATAGTTTTTTTAGGGTATACGTTTCAAACACTGTGAATCAGTTTGCCAAAAACCTGCTCTAGGGAGAGGTCTGTTCATAAAGTGGGTACAAGGATGGTGTGACTATTCAAAACCCTTGTCCACTGCAAAAAAACAAAAAAAAACAAAATTACAGAAAGACAAAGTGAGTGGAATACTTTTAAATCCATCCTAGCTCTCCAGAGATGCTATCTACCACCTCTATTTAATGTTGTCTTTTTATGGGCTGATGGACAAATTTCCAATTTTATGGACTGATGGACCATATTGCTTGGCAGGTTTATTTTCTGAGAAAGTTTATAGAACTTCTGTAAGCCCCACCAGGCTTCCTACAAATAAATACAACGTTGAATACTTGTGTCCACAGTTTGCTAGCTTTCCTTTTTCGAAAAAAATCTATTTACAAAAATTAAAATTTGACGGGCAGAAAGACTGTCCCTGATAAGAAGCCTAGTACTATCTAACCCTAGACACAAATTCCCCATTTCTTAAGAGATAACCAATACACTTTAGAATTTTTTACAAAGCTGTTCAAATTGGCCATTATTTGTATTATTCCCAGTCATCCTTATAATAAAGATTAAAATTGTTACATTTGGTGGAGTACATTAAATGTATTGTTTGTCATCTAGGAAATCATGAATGAATCTGAATTTTAAAATTTAAGCACTTCATATGCAAGAGTATTATACTATGCCAGATCACAGCAAATTGTAGCAGGTAGTGAATTGTAGTATGGGCAGATTTCCAAGTTGCTATTTCAGAACTACGTTATATGGTGGTTTACTGTGAAATCATATTTGGACCACATATGTCTCTTGGTGACAAGTTCTCAGGTGGTATTGCTGATCCATCGCAGAGCAAACTATACCAGGTTTTTACATTCAGGGTTAGCAGTATGGGAAAAGATAGAGGTGACCATCAAATTTAATAAAGATAAAGGAGAAAGATCCAAAGCAAAGCACCAAAGATTTGAGATAAAAGTCAAAGATCACCGATGGTGAAAGAAACCCTTTCAGTAAGATTCTCCATTTCATCGTCTGTAATGCTAGTCAGGTTTACATAGAGTAGCAGGTTTATAGTGATTCCTTGATTGTAGCAGGAACAGTCGGCAGAAGCAGTCTAGAGAAATCAATAGGTCAGAAGAGAGGCTGGACTGTCCCCATGTAAAGACCTCTTCAAACTTACCTGTGGTTTTGTTTTACCATCCTGGATATTCTCCAGATGTGTGAATTCCCACAGTTCTCAGAAACAGCCAAACAGACTGATGACTATATTTTCAAGATAGCAGGATCTCTCTTAGACTGCATCTTGCTGATTATTTGAATTTTATTCCCTTACCCTAGATTTTTTTCAAAGTATTTTTATTGAGATTATTCACAGTAGCATATAACTTTCTTTTTGTGCATATCATTTCTTAAACATGTCACCTCAAATATCAAATACCTCAAATATTCCCCACCACCTATCCGCAATCTAGTTCTCTTATCTGTCTAAACTATAACAAACCTTTATTTGTTCGCTTTTCCAATTCGTCATTTACAGTTGTTCCTTTTTTCTTTCTCTTCCCTCTCTTCTTCACTACCTTTTTCTCTTTCCCTTTTCTCTTCCCTTTTCCCTTCCCTTCCTCTACTTTCTCTGTCCTTTCTTCCCTCCCTTACCCTAGATTTTGAACAGTAACCCAGTAAAAGACACCTGCCTCTTTATTTAGTCTGATAGGCTCTAATTAATATGGCGAGCTTAAAAAAAAGGACACGGTTGTCTAAGGCAATGATCATCAGATAATGCTCCTTGTAAATTTTATTCTGCAATATCTTTAAAAACCTATTTGTTCACCCAGGCCGGGCTGGCCTGACTTGCACTCCTTCCTTGCCCAATATAATACTGACTTTGAATCTTAAATCGGTTTTAAATTGGTTTTTTATTCGATCCTAAATTCAGTCACTACTAATTATTTGTTTTTATATTTGGTTTTAACGATGTTGTTTTGTGTTGTGTTGTTATGTTATTTTATTGTTGTTTTATATGGCTGTACACCGCCCTGAGTCCCTTCGGGGAGAAGGGCGGTATAGAAGTACGATAAATAAATAAATGAATGAATGAATGAATGAATGAATGAATGAATGAATGAATGAATAAATAAAACACATTTATAATACAAGACAATAAAAGCATATAAAAGGATTAAATCAGGCCAAAAATTAAGAAGGTGGATTTCCATCAGATGTAAAATTTACTAAAAATGTTTAAAAACCCCATCTAAAATCCCAAAAATTAAAAACAGGAGGACAAGGGCACAGCTAGGTCAGACCCGCCTGATGGAATAAATGGGTCTTCAGGGCACGACGGAAGGTCCAAAAGTCAGAAATAGTACGAATTGCAGTGGGGAGATCATTCCAGAGGGTGGGCGCTGCCACAGAGAAAACTCTCCCCTGGGGGGTCGCCAGTCAACATTGTCTGACCGGCGACACCCTGAGGAGGCCCGCTCTGTGGGAGTCTGTGGGTCGGCGGGAGGTATCCATTGGCAGAATGCGGTCCTCCAAATAACTGGGTCCTATGCTTGAAGACCTGACTCTGCTTACTTGCTTGGGTCCCACAGAACCCCGAAGCCCCTTCTCATCTTTTAAATTGTTTTCTTGTTTTTAACTGTAATAATTATATATAGCTTTTATATTTTATTTGTAGATCGCCCAGAATAGGTTTATGTAAGAAGATGGATGATTTTTAAATAATGAATAAATAAACAAACCAGGGGTTAGGACCAAATTGGAAGCAGTGCAGTAGTTCAGTGGTTAAGATTCTGGGTCTTTTGTGGCTCAATGGCTCAGTGGCCTTTGAAACAGAGATTAACACCATTCCCTAAAGTTGGCTAAGACTAGCAGAGTAAAATCTGCAGGGTCTCCTTTATCTTTAGGCCAAGTATACTTGCATGCACTCAACTGTAGTCACCACCAGTGACTCAAAAGAAACATAGGTTGCACATGTAAAGGCTTACTTCCACAGGCACAATTATGTGAAACATTTCACAGGTTGAATGTATTTTATTTCTCATTCATTGTGCAAAACATAACAGGCTCTAGCCTGCGTAAAAAATTTACAGTGTAAATATACTTTAATGCTGTGCAAGTCAACATTAAAATCAATAAAATCCACAACCCAATTTCCAATTTCAATATTAAGAAAATGGCTAAAATTAAATTAGCAATTGTTTGGTACTGCTGATTACAATTAATCCTCAAAGGCAGTCTGGAAGAGACAAGTTTTTATCTACTCCAAAAGAGAAAGAATGCGGGGGATCATATTGGTTTTCTTCTGTTTGACTTAGTATTATTCAACTGAAAGTATACATTGAGGGGGGGGAGGGGAGGAGGAGAGAAAGAGAATAATTGTATATAGCCTTGTTAATAGTAGGCATAATATTAGATTATTTAAAATGTTTCAGCCAAAAGGCTTGTAATTTACTAGTTCTTCCCACTTGCTTCCAGTATCGTTATTTTATATAATTCAATTAATATTCTGTTTCAAGTTCACATAAGGAATTAAGTTCCTGTTTAACATTCACAAAAGCTGTACATAATTCTGAGGTAAAGTGTTTTACATATACAGTATACTGTGAGGATTTTTTCACTTTCCACCTACATGTAATCCTTTTGCTGAACTCCAGTATAAAAGGGAAGGTAGGAAATGCAGTCATACATTTTGCCTAGTCTTGATTCTATGTATTAATTATATATACACACACACATACATACATACATGGAAAACATATATGTGGATTCAAAATCTGCTATGACAGGGAACAGGCTGAATTTTTAGAACTGATTGTAGTGATTTGGGGACATGACAGTAGTAAATCATCAAGTATCATCCAATCCCACCATCTACACAACCATTCTACTTTTCCAGACATTGACACATGGCTATAGAGTCCCATAGAGACTGGTCAACCAGATTGATCTGACAATCTGACTTCTTCCATTATGGTTCCCATCTACAGCTGAATGTGAGAAGCAGTGTTTTTTAAACTGTGTTTCTAGGGCCTCTGGAGATCCCCCAAAATCTTCTCAGAGCTCCTTGAAATAAAAACTAACCTATGTTGAAAAAAATTAATACAGTATTAAAATTCCATCAGACAATCATGACAAGCAGTAGGAGCAGGGATTTTTAATCTTTAAAGTGTTCAATATAGACAAATATAAACAATGCTCTTTTGGGGTCCTCCATAATTTTTAAAAGTGTGAGGGTATCCTGAGATGGAAACAGTTTAGGAAACACCAATGTAAAGGACTCTGGTCAAGGAATATGCAAACTGAAAATAAGGCATTATTTCACAACTTTCAAAAATGTTTCCTTAATTACAAAAATCATTATTCATTGTAAAAAAGGAACAATTTGTTTGGTTTAAATATGCAACAAAATTATTTAAAATGTTTTAATAGTAGATTGCTCAGATTCATTCTGTGACGGTGATGGGCACTGTTCAAATTTTTATATATACAGGAGATTTATAGAGGTTTTTGCTTTTTATGAAAAATTCACTGATTTCATAGTCTGGTGTTGAAAGAAAGGTTGACTATGATCCAAAAGAACATAATTATATGCATATGTTTCTTGTTTTATAAGTGAATACGAGTATGGAACTGATTATGCAAAGCTGTGTCAATACAAAATCAAACTGTTATTTAAAATTTAAACATTTTTTTTCCTAAGCTGATCTTGTCTATTTCTTTTCATATGCAATGGGATGGGTTGCAATGTTTTTTCAATATTTACATTTTCTGCCTCTTCCCTTTGCAGCCCTCACATCCTACAAATCAGTTCTACCCATTTGAGGATATGCAAAAGGGAAGAGTACAATGACTTATCCAGTTATATGAATGCAAGTTCACCTGTATAACAATGGATGAAGTATATTAAACGTGGCACAAGTATCTTATACAATTAGTTAGAGTTATGGAAGTTCCTTTGAAACAAAGCAAACTTCTGAAAATGGTACACAAACTTCTAAAAAGCACCTATATAAATATGATAAGAACAGTGCTAGAGACAAATATACGTGTCCCAGGATAATGTTGCAGAATCCAATCTGGGTCGGTTACTGGGACCAGAGGTTTTATCTTCTAAGCTTTCAGACTTGTGCTGGAGTCCATCCTCAGGGAACTTATCTCTCACCAGAATGTGTCCCAACTACAGTTTTAAAAACAATCTAAGAACAGTGTCTGTTCTTAGTGATGAGAAATGGCATTGCGGATAGAGCTAAGCTCAGCATGTTGTTAAATTATACGATATATAATGTCAATAGATAAAATGAGCCACTTCATCTTCTATTATGTCAACTTTCAAGAAAACTGAGGATGAATAAAGTGTCAAAAATGCAAATGCTATTAAATACGAACTAGATTCTGTGGAAGCAATCCATAAATATTTTTTTCACATGTACTTTCTTAAAAAATACTAAGAAATTAGCCATAAGAAATGGATTAAATGAAAAGCAAACCAGTTCACTGGAGAACAGTCAACTGGAAGCGGTAGAAGGCTGATTCTAGATGAGAAACTTAAATCCAGTGTGTAAAAGATTGCAAGCAAGAGAGTCAAGTACGAGTGTACATTGGAAATAATATCAGCATTTGTAATTTTTCAACAGTTTAAGGCCAAGAAAAATATTTAAGAAAAAATGTATTAATCAAATTCACGCATCTATATTACTATAGTATTCATATCACAACTTTCTCTTTTAATGAGACATGTGCTTGGCATATCACATTTAACGTCTCTGAATATCAAGCTTACATTCAACTTTGTGAATAGAGAAACGGTTTGAACTCTCCATGGAACATCAAAAAAACTTCAGTAGACAAGTACTTGAACAGCACATTCTGTTATAAAACATTCTATAGTTCAAGCGCTGAACAGAGAACATAATTCTTTCCTTTCAGCATACACACATACCTAGCATTCTATTCTTTTTGGGGAGAAACATGATTCAAATGGAAATCAGTAAGAAATAATAGGCCAAAAAAGATTAATAGGATCAGAAAGTAAAAAGAAAGTAAAATTAATTTCTACCATTATTCACTGTACTTTTCCATACTTTTCTGCCCTTACAAACTATTCTTGATTCCACTCAGGTTGGTGATGCAAATCAGATCTGCTCTGTCATCCACGATCAAATTATGGATGAGAACAGATTTGCTGGTAGACTTGGCATTAAGTAGCAACAGTTGAAACAAAGGTCATCAAAAACCCAGCAACCTTCCTCCTGAGCAAGTGAGCTGGAGGGGGAGTGTATCAAGAATAATCTCTTGGTTTAGAGAGAAGGGTGGAAGATTTTAGGGCACAGGTAATACTTATTGATAGTAAAAACGCAGCAAGAGAAAGAATAATTTTTCAAGTTGCAAAGTTGGTGCAAGTAGCAGCAGAAGCTTAGGTTTTTTCACAGTAGTACAAACCTAAGAAGAAAACGTGCATGTTTGGATAATATTAATTTCACCAATTTTCCTCAATTTTTCATCATAAGTAATAAAATGGCTATGCTTTCCTGTGGTTTTCTTTTCCATGCATAATGCATAGAGAGATTTTATGTTTAAACACATATGTTTCTAAGCAGATAATTACTGAAACTCAACATTCCCTTCCATTTTGAGATTACTGAATAGCCAGATACCTTTGTCCATGCTCTCTTGTCTTGTCCAATCCCCGCTCGGCTTCCCATCTATTCATGTCACCTGTTCACTTTCTTCTTTTTTTTTCAAAAACCCCATTCTTGATTCTTTCATTTTTACACAGTATAAAGCTCTTGCAAATGTATGATTTTCTACTTTCCTACTTTCTGACAAATATTTTGATTGATTTTTTTCTTTGATCATTTGGTTTTACCGCTTTTCTTTTCATGCAGAGTTTATTACCGTGTTTCCCCGAAAATAAGACACTGTCTTATATTAATTTTTGCACCCAAAGATGCGCTAGATCTTATTTTCAGGGGATGTCTTATTTTTCCACTGAGGCCGCTCAAAACTGGAAGTCTGAGATGTTGCACTTCCTGTCTGCTCCGGCTGTGCTGAAGGGGAGGCCTTATTTTTGGGGAATGCCTTATATTTCAGTGAGAGGCAAAACTGTTAAGTAGGTCTTATTTTCGGAGGGTGTCTTACTTTCGAGGAAACAGTGTAGGTCTGTTCTGCAAAATCAGACCCCTTACATTCAGATCTGTTACCTCCTTCCACCATCTCTTTGTTTCATATATATGCATTATATATATTTTTCTTTCCTTCCTTTCATCCAGTGTTACTCTATACCATTTACTTCTCTTACATTCCAATGTATGTATTTGAAAGATGTGCATGGCCACCCGTGATAAGAAACATGACTTTCAGTGGCTCACAAGTTGAATGAAATCAATGGTGCGCTGTTAAATGTCTGCCGACTTCTTTGTTGCTGCCATGTTTCTAGCCCCAGAACAAGTAATCAACACACTAGACATTGCTCAGTAGTTCAGATTTGCTATCAATTGGCTTGCAAAATTCCCCAAAATTTAACAATCGGCTCACACCATTGCATAAACATTACAGGTACAATAAAATAAAGTAATTAAAATAAGTTATGATTGTTATCAAACAAATTCATACATGTTGACCTCCTTTTCCCTTCATAGTTTTAGTCAACAGAGAATTTCATTTAACTTTTTTTTAATAAGGTATAGCAGTGATGGCTTACCTTTTAGACACAGAGTGCCCGGATGAGTCATGACCAGTGATGTCATTGCCTGGCACCACTACTCTCTTTCTGAGCATGCTCATGGCCCCGTGATGTCATTGCCTGGTGCCGCTACTCCTTTCTGAGCATGCTCAGCTCTGAGGCGATGCTGGGGCAACCTGACTCGCGTGCCAGCAGAGAGGGCTCTGCGAGCCCGCTGTGGCACACGTGCCATAGGTTCACCATCACTGAGATATAGGAAAAATATAGGAAGAATGTTTATGTTGGTCATAAATGTTATGTTGGCCATAAACCTACCTGTGCCACATGCACATTTCTTGATAAAAGAAAGGACATGACACCACTCAGTTTTGGGTACTTTGCCCAGTGTGTAGCATAACCAAATGATCAAGTTAGAATCTGTAATCTACCTTGCATAACCACCACACTATGACCTTTATCCCATCAATCCAGAAAACTCTTTCGGTGTACTAAGTCTAGTATTGATTAAATGCCACGTTTTTGTCCTTTTGATTTTCTAGGTCAAGCATTTTCATAAGCTAAAGTATATTAATAAATTTCTTAATCACACATCTAATATTGTATTTTCACCTAAATTTATTTTTTCTACCATTTTTTAAAGCACAGAACCGTTAAACTTCGTAGACAACCAGTTGGTGGCTTGGGCTTAAGTATAAAGGTATGCATCATTTTATAATTATGGTATTTTGTAACATAGAGTGCATAAAACAAAATTTGTTTTTATTATCTCTTTCAGGGTGGGGCTGAGCACAAAGTGCCTGTTGTTATATCAAAAATACTTAAAGACCAAGCAGGTAAAGCAATTATTTATTTGCACAAGCAATGTTTTATGAAAATGCAATAATTAAATGTTGATATATATTGCAACAAATTAAATATTTTAAACATAAAAAGTACTTAATTTTTAATCTATCTAATTTGTTTTATTATTCGTCTATTTATTTTTGTTGTATCCTTTTTCTATTGATTTAAAATTGAAAATGAAAACGCTATTTTTGTCCCATTTTATTGATGTTTTCCATCTACAAGGCACTGTATTATTTACACTTTCAAGACATTCAATTTTCTAAATTTCAAACTGATTGACTTTAAAGTCCTAATTTCATAGGCAATTAAACAAAGTCAAATATAATTGTGGGATATAATAGGAGTTTCATCTGTGTTTCTCTCTTTATTCCTGTATATGTTACTTTCTGTTAGTATAAACTGATCAACATTCTATTACAGCCTCAATTATTTTTCACTTATTTTTAAAGTCAATGAGCATGAATGAAATTTATTAAAACTGTTAGGTTTGAGCAGAATATTAAGCTATAGGAGGAGATGTTTTATATATATTTTATAAGCTGCCTGAAAAATGAATGGGCATGTTTTATATCTCTGCATACCAGTTCATTTTCAGAATAGATAATTATAGATAATTGCAGTTTTCATTCACTTTACAGACAAGTATACATATAGGTACACACATACACATACCAATTCTACATGTATAGTAGAGACTTCTCATCTTCTCACTCTGAAGGAATTCTATGAAGTAGGAGGACAATTTAGTGATGGTCATAGCTGTACCACAAGGAAGTTGCATGAAATACTACATATAAATTAATTAAGGAATCTGCTGTGTATAGAATGTACTCAAAGTAGTTATTAGCAACTTTTAAAAAAGAAAAATCATTTATATTAAAAGGAGGTATGTACCGTATTTTTCGCACCATAAGGCGCTCTGGACCATAAGGCGCGGGACGCTGGGAACGCGCCAATTCAGCCTACAGAGCGATCCTTTGGCTTTGGAGCGTCCCGCGGAGCGATTTCTGGGTGCACGGAGATCGCTCCACGGGACGCTCTAAAGCCAAAGGACTGTGCTGCAGGGCGATCTGGAGTGTTCCCCGCACCTCGCGGAGCGATTTTCACACGCCCGCGGAACACCGGGAACGCTCAAATATAGCCTGCAAGGCGATCCTTTGGCTTTGGAGCATCCCGCAGAGCGATTTTGGGAGGCACGGAGATCGCTCTGCG